>VDFB02354411.1:306895-396770 GCA_007258455.2 Sequoia sempervirens | reverse complement strand
ATTTAATTATGTCCTATGGTCCAATTTCAACTATTAATTAAATAATTATCAATTATTTAATTAATTCATGTCTTTTGTTCCTCTTGATTGTTTAAATAAATAAATAATATTTATTTATTTAAATATGTCGCTAATTTTCTAATGTCTCTCTAAAAGTAAATAAATTCTTAAATTTATTTAATTATCCTTGGTCCACTATTTCTCCCTGATTATTTAAATAAATAAATTTTATTTATTTAAATACGTCATTAATATCTCATGTCCTATTATAAATAAATAAATTCTTTAATTTATTTAATTATAGTCCACCTTGGCCTCCCCTCATTTTAAATACAATTATTTCTTTAAATTTGTCCACTTTCTAATTTTGTCTCTCCAAGTAAATAATTCAAATTAATTATTTACTGTCACATGGCCCCACTTTTGAATTAAATTATTTTTTAATTCAAAATGTAAACTTTCCTCCATAAATCAAATAATTTCTAATATTATTTGATTTTCTAGCTCTTTCTTTTTCTGTGTCATGCTTATCTACTTGTCACATGCATTTCTAACCATTCATTTGATTTTCTAAAATCAAATCTTAAACATTCATTTCAAATATTGCCCAAACCCTAATTATGGGTTGTCACATGCAATTTTAGCCTTTGATCTTAGTGCATCTCTCAAATTTTAATCTTGGCCCTTCATCCCAAATTGACTTTTCTATAAAATGGCAATTTTGGTCTCATTTGCACATCTCTTGACACTTACACTTACACTTCATACATCTTGGCGTTTCTTGACTTCATGCTTTAGATATTTTCATGCTTTAGGCTTGCTTCATAGTTGCTTCATAGTTGCATTTTGTAGCATTTGATAGAATACTTCAACATTTTCTTAGGACATTGGCATAGTCATAGGTTTCTCATCATAAATCTAACGGAAAACATAATATTGCAGCAAATAGAGAAGGTGCAATGGAGGTTAATCATGGAGGTTGAAGACATTTGGTGAGATCTTTCCTTGTTCTCATGTTTTGTACTCCTTTGTTCTTCATTTCTTTGCTTTGGGTTTTTGTGTTTATGCTTTAATCTACTAACCTGGTATTTTCCCTAAGCTATATTGGTGAACCCGACACCAAAACACTTTTTTTTGCAGATTTTTGTATGACATTTTTGTGTTTTTGTAGGTACAAGTATGGAGCATTGCATTTGCAGATTTTTGAGCCACATTCGCTACATCGTGACACATTTGACTTGCAGAATGATGCATCCGCTCTATTGAGACACATTTTCTAAATAGAACAATGCATTCACTATGTTGTGATGCATATGCAAACTAGAACGACGCATCTAACATCTACGACGCATTTGCTTTGTAGACCGATGCATCTACCTGATAAAAATATAGCTTTCAGCCCTAAGACACATTTTCTATGCAGAACGATGCATCTACCTGGAAAAATCTACTTCAAGCCTTCTTGCATATATCCCTAAACTTCCATCCAAGTTTAATGAACTTACTTCTATAGCATCAGTAAAATCTAAAATAATTTCTACACTTAGCACCCATACATTGCATTTTTCAGAATCATAAATCTAAACCTTGCTTGAAGATTTTTGAAATTGTGCCTAGAGTAGATGTTTATTGCTCAACTAACATAGCCTTTTAATGCATGTCATTGGACCTTAATGATTCACAACAATGATGTGAATCAGTTAAGGAAATCCTTTGCTAGTCAACTATAGTCAATGCAAGCTTCTCATAAAATGGCAGAGTTCTACCTCTAGTCATCTTTGTTGGGGATCGCTAATTCACCTTACCTCTTACTAGTAGAGCTTAGATGGACTTAAAGAGACAAATTCAAATACCTAGGTCTAGTGATCCTTTTTTACTTTTCGGAGTTCAACCATCGGTCTTACCCTTTACCATCTACCTTTCTTACTCCATCGCAAACCATTAGACTAACTCTTGAACATCAAAGTGTGAAACTCCAACTTTTCTTTAAGTTTTCAAAGGTTGGGGTTCTTTCTTCCTCCTTACTACATGTGTACCTTGGAATTAAGGTGTAAGCCAACTTACTGATCTACAATGCCTAAATCACCCCTTCACAAGTGTCGACAAACTTAACCCCTTTAGGAGTTGGCTTTTGAACTTTCCTTCTGCCACATATTTAACAATATGATTAAGGAAAAATCATTAAGACTAAATTCATGAACATCAAAATCATTTCAGGTGTTAGGATTCAGCATTTCACCTTACCCCTTCCTTTGCTTCGTGATAAGGCATAAGCCTTAACACCAAAGCTTGAATTCTAATGTTAACAGACTTAAAATTTTCTATCTCCTTTTGGTTGAGGCATTTGATATGAAGCATTATCGATGCTTGAAGTCTGACATTATTAGACTTAAAATTTTCCTTCTTCTTTTGGTTGAGGCATTTGGTATAATGCACTACTGATGCTTGAAGTCCAACATTACTAAACTTAACCATTATGTTCTTTTTGTTAATGGAATTTGGCAAAGGGTATTATCGAAGTCTGAAGTATAAAGTTTTTGAACTTAACATTTTTGGTTATTCTTCCTTTAATTAGGGCTTTCGACAAAGGGTATTGCCAAAGCTTGAAGTTTGATATTTTTAAACTTAACCTTTTGGTTCTCCTTCCTTTCATTAGGGAATTCAGAAAGGGTACTATCAAAGCCCAAAGTATAATGATTTCAAAATTAACCTATTGATCTCCTTTTCATTAAGGCATTTGGAAAATGGTATTGTCTTCTTCTTTTAAATGAGGCATTTGGTATGTGGTAACATCAAAGCCCGAAGTCCTGCAGCTCCATGAGCAAAAGATTTGGGTCAACCATGGATCTTGTAGGATAGAGGGGAAAAAAATATATTAGAGCTCTGGTCTTAAGAAAAATTAAAGTCTCTCCATTTATATTGGGTAGAAAAAGAGAATGTTATCATAACCTTGTCGAGGACTAAAAAAAGTTCCCTAACTTGGACAATTTAACTTTGGAATGACTTGACTTAAGAAAAACATTTAAAGGTTGTAGTAATGATTTTTGGCACTGACACACCTTCGAACTTCAAAAAAATGAACCTCAAATTATAATTTATAAAGTGTCAAGAAAAGGAAAGGATATGAAAACTTGGGTGGTGATCGACAAAGTTTCAGTAACTAATAAAAAGATCGATGACTTTAAGACACCCAAATTTTGGGTAAGCATCAAGAAAAGGAAAGATTATAAAAACTTGGGAAATGATTGAAAAAGGTTCGGTAACTAAAAATATACCGAAGAATTCAAGACATCCAAATTTTGGGTAAGCATCAGGAAAAGGAAAGGTTATGAAAACTTCGGCGGCGACCAACAAAGTTTCGGCAACTAACAAAAAGATCAATGACTTCAAGGCTTGAACTAACCTTCAAATGCATCAAAATATGATGCACTAATGATGTCTATAATATTCATACTACCAAAATATATAGATGTTTTATACTTTAGAGCTAGCATTTGCTACTTTGTTTCCAAAAAATTGTTAGTTATATTTTTTCCCTTAGTGCAAAATTTTGGGCATGAAATTTGGTATTAGAGCCTAGGTTCCAACACTAGGAAATCTGGGAATATTTCTTCACCATGACTAATAATTATTTACATTTTTTTCATGTAGGATGGTGTGAGGTTTTGGAGTAACTGAGGGTGCAATCGTGGATGCAGTCGCAAAGGTAGGGTAGAGTCAGACTAGTCTCAGGCACCATCGACACCCCCACACATGTCTAAGTTATCATAGCATGATCCACTAGAACCTCAATTTTTAGATCCTCCATACATTAGAGGATTTGATTGGGGTTATTCATGCTTGATTTCCAGTGATGAAGGAGGGACCTAGACTAGAGTAGACCCATCACTCAACTAAGGTACATGAATCAAAGCGTAGAGAGCACAGTAGTAGTCCCCCTCACATTCTTGACAAGTATGATGAGGAGGGGGAGAGGGTATCAGTTCACTTATATCCTCCACCATAGGTTCCCCATCTTGAGGTATCAATTGAGGATAAAGCATACCGAGATCCAAGAGATCATGTTCAAGAGTTGGTACAACTTAAGCCACCTAATTTTGAGGGATCTACAGATGGAGAAGAGGTTGATTCATGGCTTCTTAGTCTTGATAGGTGCATTGAATTATATGCATATCCAATCAATTTAAAAGCATATTGTGTGATACTTTATCTTAGAGGTGCAACCTCTTCTTGGTCGCACCATGAGGAGAACAAGAACCACTTATCTATTTATACTCTCTCATGGGAGGCATTCTTAGAGAGGTTTTGAGCATGCTATTTTTATAAGAATTTTAGGAAATTCCATATTGATGAGTTCCATGACCTCCAGTAGAGAGGATTATAGGTAGCATAGTATAAGAGTTAGTTTCTAGAGCTACTACAATATGTGGACTATCTCCAAGATGAGAAGCTACTCATCGCCTATTTTATTAGGGAACTAAAATTAGGCATATCAAGACCTGTATGTGTGGTTGATTCAAAGAACCTTCAAGTTGTTTTGGAGAAGGCCCTCATAGTAGAAGATATTTAGAGGAAGTCTCAAGAAGTACAAGAGTGGTTTCAAAAATGCAACTAGAGTACTTGGTCATAAGGTTTATGATGACCCCCCCTTCCTTCGAAGGGAGGATTTAAACCTTTAGTAAGACCATCTAGGCCACCATAACAATAGTAGTAGTAGCATAGTCAGAGGCCTAGGCCACAACATCATCATAGCAGTCTAGCCAAAGAGGACACAATGGCTTGAGCAGGATTGGGGGACAACAGTTCACCAAGACATATTCAACCTAGGTTTATAATAGAGGTCCTTGTTATGTATGTGGAGAAGTAGAGAACCTAGCTATGGATCTCCATCAAGGACCTATAGTTAGAGGAAAACATGCAATAGGCTCTTAGTAGATAGTGAAAGATGTGGAAAAGTCCCACTAAGTTTTTGTGGTGGTTGAGAACTGCCAAGATAAGCACTAGTCCATAGTCATTGAGACCCCAGGTATGATAGGTGATACTTAGTTAATATTTTGTTTGATTCTAGGAAATATGATTCCTTTATAGCTTCTTCTATTGTGGAGTGTAGCAGGCTAGTAGTATCTAGGAAGGGTAATAGGTGGGAGGTGGAGTTAGCCTTAGGGGCTATGGTATTAGTAGATTCTATAGTTCATAATTCCCCACTTCAATTTGGAGGTTTGAATACCTTGGTTGACCTCCATGTCACACCATTAGGTTCCTATAGAGTGGTTTTAGGCATGGATTGACTTGATGCACATCAGGCTAAGGTAGACTATTGCTAAAAGGTGGTTGAGCATGTGGATAACCATGGTTCACTAGTGGTGATTATAGGGGTTTAGAGGCCTATTTCCCTTTTCATGATATCAGCTATGCAGTTGAAGCATTGTCTACAAAGGGATGTTAGTTGTTTTCTAGCACTCTCAAAGATGTGGATGAGAAGATAATCAACATATCTTTGGATGACAATCCCATTCTTAGGGATTTTTTCAATGTTCTTCCTTTCAACTTGCCTAGTATTCCACCCCATCGAGAGATCAATTTTTGTATAGATTTGGTGTCATGGGTTGAGCTGATATCAAGGGTACCTTATAGGATGACTACACATGAGCTTAGTAAGCTCTAGCTACAGCTAGAGGAGTTTCTAGAGTGTTCTCTAAGGTTGACCTTAAGTTTGGATACCATCAGTTACAGATAGTAGAAGTGGATATTCATAAGACCCCTTTTAGGACTAGGTATGGTCACTATGATTTTACTATTATACCATTCAGTTTAATGAATGCTTCTATAGTATTCAAGAGTCTAATGAATGGAGTATTTCTTACCTTATTAGATCGGTTCATGATTATTTTCTTGGAAAAAATCTTGCTTTATTCACATACTAAGGAGGAGGATGAGGGTCACTTGTGGTAGGTTTGCAGTGTTTCAGGGAGCATCAACTATATTACAGCTTATTGAAGTGTGCCTTCTTTCATCCAAAGATTCACTATCTTTGTCACATCATATCAGGCGATGCTATCTTCATAGATCTATCAAAGTTTAGAGCTATCATAGAGTGGCCAACACATACTACAATGATAGAGGCCAGGAGCTTCATGGGCTTGGCAGGTTATTACCATCATTTTGTAGAGGGTTTATCTAGTATTGCACATCCTATCAATTCCCTTCAATGGAAAGGGAAGAATTTTGAGTGGACATATCACTATGAGAAGGCCTTTTAAACCCTCAAGGAATTTCTCACTAGTGCTTCTATCTTAGCAGTTTTGGATCCATCAATGGATTTCATGGTTTGCATAGATGCATCTATTGGTGGGTTAGGAGTCATACTTATGCAGGAGGGTAGAGTGATCACATATGAGTCACGAAAAATTAGACCGATGAGTTAAACTACCCCATGCATGACTTGGAGTTAGCAGTGGTAGTCCATGCTCTAGTTCGATGGAGGAATTTCCTTTTGGGGTATCACTTTGAGTTGCTTTAAGATCACCAGAGCCTTTAGTACATATTCACATAGCTGAATATAAATTCTCATCAGAGGCATTGTATGGAATTCTAATGTGAGTATGACTTTGATGTGAATTACATTAAAGGGTACAAGAACATAGTTGTAGATGCACTTCATAGGAGGTGGCATGCGTTGTCATCCATGACATTAATTATTGATTTGAGGAGTAATATTTTGTAGCACCTACCGAAGGATGAGTGGTATATTATATTGGTTCAATGGGAGATCTAGTCATAGAGGGCCCTTAAGGGAAAGTTTTCAAGATATACTATGGATTCTAATTGTTTACTTAGTCATAGAGGGTGTATCTATGTACCTAGTGTGGGCGACCTTTTCATGGTCATACTATTAGAGACACAAAAGGCACCATATGTAGTACATCCAGACATGAAGAAGATGCATGTCGATCTGACATAGTTATATCATTGGGCAAGAATGTAACAAGATATTACAGATTTTGTGACTCGATGCCTTGAGTGTTAGAGAGTCAAGGCTAAGCACCAACATCTAACAGGACTTATTTACCTGCATGATAGTCTAAAGTGTAAATGGGAGACTATTTTGATAGATTTCATTATTGGTCTACCCTTGTCCTTATGACACCATGATGCCATCATGGTGACTATTGACAAGTTTACCAAAGTATCCCATTTATCTCTTGTGTGTATGATGTAAACAGCTCTAGCAATAGCAAGAGTCTTCCTTGATGACATTGTTAGATTGCAAAGAGTTCCTCATAGGATTATATTAGATAGAGATTCACTCTTCATATCATCATTTTGGACATCAATGCAATAGTCATTGGGTACTCACTAAAACTTTAGTTTAGCCTGACATTCTAAGATAGATAGGTAGATAGAGATGGTGAATCAAGTGTTAGAGTATATGCTACATATGTATGTAATGGATCACCAGTCTCGTTGGAAAGATTATTTGTATTTAACTAAGTTTTCCTACAATAATGGGCATCAAAATTCCTTAAGCATGCCACCATTTCAGGCATTGTATGGAAGATCGTGTAGGAATCCTTAGAGTTGGGCTCAGATAGAGGACATAGTGGATATTGGTCTAGACATGGTACGGGATATGGAATAGTAGGAGGTCTTGATTAGATAGCATCTAAAGAAGGCATGGGATCAATAGAAGTATGTTGATCATAAGAGGATTGATTATAGCTTCTTAGTTGGGGACCGAGTATTCCTGAGAGTACAAAATTATAAGATTCCAATCCATTATGGAAAGGGCTCTAAGCTCACACAATAGTTTTTAGGTACATTTGAGATCTTGGATCAGATGGGTCCCTTAGCTTATCATCTAGCCTCACCACCTAGCCTATCGTGCATCCACGATGTATTTCATGTATCAATTTTACGATGCTATGTGTACAATGCTTCTCATGTGTTGGATTGGGATGCTTTGCAAGTGGAGTCAGATGGCCAATTAGCTTTGGATCCCATTCACATCTTGGAACAACAAATATTGGCTCTTCAGGGTCAAGAGTTGGACCAAGTAGACCACATCACATCTTAACTCAGACCTGAATCCACTCATACATGCCATGCCACACTTCTAAAATCATAGAAGAAAATTCATAATTAGTGTAAATACCCAATGTCAGTCAAACCTTTGTAAACACCTTCAAAATTTTACTTACACACTTCCTTTGATCCAAAGATGACTTGCGAACAACAAATATGACTTGAACACAATCTAGAATATTCCACAAGCACCTTGCAATCCAACAAATTCCTTCACAACATCTTTCGCCTAAAGAACAAACTCATCCTATACATCTAGATAATCTTCCACACACTATAACTCAAGAAATCAACTTGCGGAGCACCAAAACATGAACAACTTCAACTAAAGGTAGATATGAACCTTATCAACACACTTCTAGAACCATAAGACCAGAAACCAAACTACAAAGAAATATAGAGAAAAACCATTTCTTTGAGACAACACTGCAACATAGTTCACGCACTAGTGAACATAATTTTCTCTATACAATGATACAAAACAAGAAACTCTACATATAACACCTTTGAATGTACCTTTGATCAACATATCTAATCTACACAAGTAGATCTTTAAAATAGAAGAAATGCATAGCAAAACCAGAACACCACTATGTATGCCAAAACACCTCTACAACACACTTTTTCTCTTTTATTCAAATTTTCTCAAAATCACTTGGAAAAAAAGCACTAGAAACACATTCTCATCATCTTCACCACTTCCTCATCATCACCAAACCAACTATAACACAACAACTCAAACAACACCCACAAATAGAAGCTTATCAAAGCAACACTAGAGGTTGACACTAGTAACACTTATGATAACATAATGAAACTAATCAAAGTGCCGTCATAAATTTTCAACCATCACCAATTGACATCAATGATAACACAAATATAAGTTTGTTGACATCAATGACAACACCAACTACTCATACTTGTAACAATCTTCCCCTTTGTCATTGATGGAAACACAAGATGTGAAAAAACACCAACAACAAGCATAACAACTTTGATCACCAACATCCTACTCCATACCAACTCTTTTTCTTTCTCCCTTTTACTTTCTCTCCCCCTCAGCTTACTACTCTCCTTTTTCACATTATTCTCTCTCCCCCTTTGAAATCAATGGAAAAGGGAAATAAATTTGCATCTCTCTCCCCCTTTGACATCAATCAAACTTCTACCTTCTCTGAAACATCTTTTCCTTTTTACTACTTTGTATACTCTCCCTTAGGAGCACACAACAAACTGTACCTACTAGTAACCACTCCACATATTATTTTTACACAACTGATAAAGGACATCACTAACCTGCACCAGCACTTACTCCCCCTAACTATAATAACCAATAATTCCACTACCTTCTCCCCCTAATAGGTAGCCTCCAACATCAGTCCAGGACAAAGAATGAATCTTGAAATCCACTAGACTAATGCATATCCTTTTGCATCTAGTTAAAATAATGAGGGGTAATGACCACTAACTTCTCTTAGAGATACTCAAAAGTATCCTTAGGAAGAGCCTTAGTGAATATTTCAGCAACCTAATCCTTTGTAGGGACATACTCTAGCTTCACTTCATTTCTCGCAACCTTCTCTCTCAAAAAGTGATACCGGATTGAGATATACTTTATCCTTGAGTGCATCACCAAATTCTTTGAAATGTTAATAGCACTTGTATTGTTACAAACATCATATACAACTCTGTTACCCTTCAAGGTTTTCCTCATCCACAACACTTGTGTGTAGCAAGATGATACTGCAATATATTTTTCCTCTATAGTAGATAAAGATACTAATTCTTTTTTTTTTCTTAGTTAGCCAAGGCACCAATTTGTATCCAAAAATGAATGCACCACCACTTGTACATTTCAAGCCATCACACAACCTGCCCAATCTGCATCTGTGTAACCATTCAAACAAAAATAAGTATCATTTGGATACCATAAACCATGTTTTGGAGTTCCTTTCAAGTAGTTGAATATCCTCTTCACTACTGCAACATGTGACTCTCTAGGATCTTCTTGAAATATAGCCACAAGAAAAACTACATGCATGATATCTAATCTCATAGAATTTAGGTATAGCAGTCCTCTAATCATTGATCTATACTTGCTCTGATCAACCTTAGGAGATTCATTATTCTTACTCAAGTTGAAACTAGTAACCATAGGAGTAAATAATAGTTTAGAATCTTCCATTCCAAACTTCTTCAACACTTCCTTGGCATACTTTGATTGTGAAATAAATATGCCTTTCTCTATCTAATTGATTTGTAGTCCAAGGAAGAAATTTGTCTCCCCAAACATAGACATCTCAAACTCTTTATGCATCTCTTTTGCAAATGTCTTACACATAGCTTTATTTCCTCCAAATATTATATCATCAACATACACAACTATAAATCAAGATTTGATCTTTTTCAACTTTGAAATAAAGATTACTATCTGTGGTACCTTTATTGAATCCTTGTTGTATCAAGTACCTATCCAACCTTGTATACCAAGCTTCAGTGGCTTGCTTCAATCCATATAATGCTTTCATCAATTTGCAGACCATATCCAGTTTTTCTGATAATTGAAATCCTTTTGGTTGTTCAATGTATACTTCTTCCAACTCACTATTCAAGAAAGAAGACTTCACATCAATTTGATAAACCTTGAAATCCTTATGTGCTACAAAAGAAAAAAATATCCTAATAGCTTCCATTCTTGACACTAGAGAAAATTTCTCCTCAAAATCTATTCCTTCTACTTGTAAGTAGCCCTTATACATAAGCCTTTCCTTATTTCTTACAACTTCTCCATTCTCCTTCAATTTGTTCTAGAATACCCACTTAGTTTCAACTACATTCTTATTTTTTGGTCTTGGGACAAGTTCCCAAGTTTGATTCTTCTCAATCTTCATTAGTTCCTCTTCCATAGCCATGATCCAGTATTCATCTTTGCATGCTTCAATCACTATTTTAGTTTCAACCTTAGAATGTAAACATAGGTTTACCTATTCTTCAGTCATAGCAGCTTTTCTCCTTGTCAAAACACCTTTGTTCTTATTAAACCTGTAGTGTGGGAAAATGCATACCTTTGAATTTTCACGCTTGTTTGGGCCCTCCTTGCTTTATTTATCCCTATTTATGTCTTAATTGGTCCTATTTTTCATCCACAAGCCTAATAAATTATATCTTTTTATGGCTAATCCCAAAAAACATCAAAGGATAAATGATAATTTAATGATTTTGGCTATGTTTCCCTAATTTTTATGTCGGGACTAAGATGCCACCTAGGGAATATTTTTCCCCTAGAGGTCTTGGTACCCTGATTTCAAAGGAACCTTAAATGGGACCCTTTTTGGATTTTATGCCCCGAGTTTCATGCCTCTAGACTAAGACGCCACCTAGGGCGTCTTAGTCCCCCTTAGGTTATTTTTGGGATATAATTTCAAATCTTGGTGGGATTTATCCTCCTTTAATTAATGAATTCATACGACAGCTTGTTGTGGTGTAATTTTGGGATATTAAGCATGGATAAGTATAAATACAAGGTTCTTTCACTCACTTTATCATCCAAGACATCAATTCTTTTGTGAGAGCATTCTTAATAGCATAATTGAGTTCACAAGAGAATTCAAGAGAAATTCATCAAGAATTTGGAGCCATCATCAAGATTCAAGCATCATATCAAATATCTTCTTGCATCATGTGTGTTTTTGAGCTAACATTTGTGATGTAGGGTTTTGATTCAAACAAGAAATTCAAGTCAATATCTATGAATCATTCCTTTGATTCAAGATCTACATTCAAGTTAGCCACTTCACACAAGTTTGAAAATTTCATGGAAAGGGTTTGGTGAGTTACAATATATCACTTTTTTCATTCATCATTTCCCTCCTTTATTTTATTTCATTTCAAGGTTTAATTACCAACAAAGGGTTTGACCAAGGAAAAGCCCCATTTAATAACAATCAAAAAAAATTTCCTTTCTTTCATTTTTGTGATTGTAGATTTAGGTTGAAGATCATTTGGAGTGAAAAGTTTCAAAGTTTCAAAGTTGCATTGCAAAGTTGTCATCTTCATGGAAACTCACCTGTAGGCCAGAGACAGAAGTTTCAAGACCTAAGATCTGAAAAGAAGGAAGTGTGTACATTGAGCCTCAAGATCACATTCAAAGATTTCAAAAATTTAGAATAGTACTCAATTGGCAGAAAGGACGTCTTAGTCCTCCCAAGGGAATTTTGTAGAGATTCTTTTGAATTCTATTCTTACATCCGAAGATTCTACATTTCCCCCAGAAAACAACAGTGGGACTAAGATAATAGTAAGGGAATCTTAGCCCTCCCTATCATATTTTGACAACATTTTTGCATTTCCAGAATCTTCTTCACATTTCCAGACTTCCCAAGTACACACATCATAACTTGTTGTTGCTTAATTTCATCATTTGCACTCATTATTTGGCTTGCATTGCTAGGTTTTTTAAGTTGAATTTTAAATTCTCTTTTCCAAGATTTTTCTTAGTGGTGAACCCCTCAAAGCTCAAATAACCCCCTCCTAGGTCTTCCTTGTTGAGAATCAACTCACCTTTGGTGTGGATAATCAATCCAATTTGGCATTCTAGGACATTCTTGAATGACCTAAGGAGAATAGTGGCATTTCCACCACCTGTTTTCTTTTTGGTTCATTTTGGTCAACCCAACATTTTTTATCATTCATTTTTCTAATTTGGAGTTCATTAAAATCCTAGATCTAGGTTGCATTCATTCTTGCATTGCATCTTGCATTAGTGAAAGTGCATATAGGTTGCATTTTTTCTTTCTTGCATTATTTTATCTCATTGAAAAACTCTAAAAAAGTGCATTTTCAATCATCCTAATTGTATTTAGAAACATTTTTATTGCATTCAAAATTGAAAAATTGCATTCAACTTTGCATCAATTTTTTTGTCATTAGTTACTTTTTCTTGCATTCATTTGCACGCTTTTCTATTTCTAAACACCAGGTCCCTAGGTAGGAAACCTAGGAACACTGTAAACAATTTATATCTTGCTATTTTTTTGAAAAAAACCTCTACTTGGACTAAAACACCCTTCCTGGTATTTTGGTCCCTGTGTGGGTTTCTGGCTCAAAACCATGTTTGTGTTGTTTGCTTTTTGTTTCACTTTATGGAACTTCAAAATCTCACCAGTAGGACCAAGATGCGCTTATTGGAATCTTAGTCCCTACTAACTTTGACTTTGTAGTTTTCAAAATCTAAAATTACTTTTATGTGATTTTGTTTGCTACTTTCAGTTTTCTATTACAGTTTGCAAAATTGTTATTATTTCAATTTCTTTCATTTCAAGTGTAATTAACATAGGATATTGTGTTCATTGCACTTTCTTTGGTTTATCCCTTCCATGAGTTGTACTACTTGGTGTCCTACTTCTAATACTATGGTTAGACAAAGCACGAGACTCACAACATCCCACGATAAAAAACTCATTATGGATCTTGGGTTATCAGTCTCTCTTACTCCTAGAGTTGGTAATAGTTCACTAGGTATGGACTATACCTTTGATACCTCTTTTTCTATGCCTACCTTACCTACAAGTGTTATTCCAAGTGTTCAATCAATGGTTGATCATATCCCTCAAGAAAACATAAAGAAAATGCATGAAGACCTAGCTCATTTACAAGATAGTGTGAGTACTGAAAACATTTCCAACACTATTATACTGTTGTGCAGTTTTTGCACACACGCCCTACTAAAAGCAGGGACCCTCTTTTTCTTTCGCTTTTGTGCTTCTGGCCCTTTGATTTTGAGTATTTCCATTGCCTTGGCATGAGCTTAAAGTTTTTTTCTTGCTTTCCCAAGTGTCTTCCCCAAGTTACACATTGAAAACCTCAAGTTTTGGGCAAAATCTGGGTTACCCCATTTCGGGATTTTTCAATCCGTCTGGATTTTCCCATATTTCATTCAAACTCTAGCTAAATGTTGTTGTTTGGAATTTTTGGTCTCTGCGGAAATCCGCCTTGGCTGGATTTTTCTAAAATTTCGTCGTTCGATCGGATTTCTGGATTTTGTCTAGCTATCTTGTCTGCTTCATTGGTGCTCCTTGTATGAATTGTATTTGGTCAATATTTGGAGATTTTCCTGCCATTCTGCTTTATCATTTGTGTTCTCTTGAGTTTGGGTATTCAATCTTGTGGTGCTTTGGTGTTTTAGACTTGCTTGGAGTTTGAATTCCTATGTGTTTGGGCATTTTGTGGCTTGTTTTGTGTGTTCATGGTCAAAATTTAGAGTTTCATGCCTAGGGCGTCCCTATTGCATCTTGATTTTCTTTCAAATGAATCTATAATTCAAGGAAGATCTGTAGGAGGTTCAAGTTAAACTGGTTCCATGCCCAGCTCCTAAAATTTATGATCATTCGATCCATTTGAGCGAAATCGTGAGAGGATGTGATATTCAGGTTTTTTGTCAGCCTCGGTATTTTCCTACATGGACGAATTTCCCTGGTTTACCTACCCCTCTCCGTTTTCCCAGAACTTTTCCCTCTTCGCAGAATTCTAGTTTGGGCGGATTTTTCCAGATTCTCTAGCAAGCTTTGTAAAACGTAAAAATTGGGTGAAATGGACAATTTTAATGATAAATTCTTATCATTCCATGCTCTAAATTGATGGATTACACTGTTATCTGCATATTTTCTTCATTTTTAATGATTAATGGTTGATTTTGTGCCTTCTTCAGGAAAATTTGCCTAGCCCGGATTTTTCTGAATTTCCCCTCTGGCCTGGATTTCGCGGGGGGCTTGAAATCCTGAGCTATGTAGATTATGCTTTGACAGTGTTTCTGGGTTGATTTCAATCTTTTCTCAAATTTTTTTGAATGATGAATATGTTATTCGTGATGGGCTAATCTTGATCTTCATGTTATAATGGGTATTGATGCTAGTTTCTGCTGAGTGCAGGCTGAGTCTTGTATGGTGGCGAATTCTGATGAGTATATATAAACAGATTCAAAGCAATTGAAGGAATGATGGCGAGGTATATGCTTTCCAGTCAATGAGGACCTTGTTTTTGAATGCCAAATTGATGATGTGGCTACTTATACTGCCATTATGGATTATTATCAGTCCCTTGAGATTGATTGGGAAGAGGTCATTGAGCGCTCAGGAGATGAAGTTTAATTCATAAAACAAATTCAATTATTGGTTACTTCCCCTTGACTGACTTGGTGAGGTGAGCTCAAGATAAGGATGGGAGTAGTTAATGCAAGGCTATTTGTGCTTCCCTATTATTTTCCTTTCCATGGTCTGAATTGCATTGGAGATCCCAGGTTGACCTGGATTGAGTTCAAGCATATAATTCTAATTCATTTTATTTTGAATTCTCCTTGGGCCGACTTGTTTTATGGCCATTTATTATTTTAAACATTAGTTTGGCTGACTTGTTTGTGGCTATTTTACGATTGTAAACCCTAGCTAGGCCGACATGCTTTGGGGGTTCCTATAAATTTGGCATTTTATCTCATTTGTAAGATATAGAATAGAGAACATATAACAGAAAAGACAAATAGTTCTTAGAGTGAATTAGGCAGTAGAGCAGAGGTAGAAGCTAGTTCATTTTGAGCAAGTGTTGTAACAGAACATTAGAATTGTTGCTGAAATTCGGTGATTCAATACAATTGAAGGCATTGTGATTTTCTGGTGATCTCTTTTGTGTTGACTTATCTTGCATGGTTCTTATGGTTCTATATTTTAAATTGCTCAAGGTTATTAGATGTATGTTAGAGCTGATTCAATGGTCTTTATGGTTTGATGCTTGAAGTGTTTGTAGCAATTCCTGGTCCATACTTTTTGTAGCTAGCTGATTGTTAATTGCTTTGCAAAGTTAGCCTGGACCTTTATATTCATTGTGCTTAGTTCAATTGTGGAGATTTATTCATTTCAATTGCAATTGGGTTGTCTTGGATGAATGTTCATGATTTGAAAATCTTAATACCTTAGAAGATTGCACTGTTTCTGTGAGATTGTAGGTTCATCTGGGTTAAGCAAGAATTAGTTTATGAGGGATTGGTCCATTTCAATTATTTCATCATTTGCATTGTTAATCTTAGGAGTAGTGTCAAATTTAGGAATCTCTCTGAAATCCTAATCTTTTATTGTTTATTTTATCATTTGGGTTAGATTTAGGATTGAAGTGTCATTACATTGCCAGATCTGATAAATTAAAGATTCAGTCTTTGCTTGTAGTAAGGTCCCTTTGTGATTACCAGCATTTTCACATTTATCATTGATTTGTTTATGCATTTTCAAGACCTGACATTAGAGACCTTGGGGTTATCTCTTGAGGCTTGCTAATAGATATTTACCTTTCAAGAGAGATAGGATATTATATTCTGTCTGAGTTGTTGTGCAGAAAACATCATCAACATATACCTTCCATAGATAGTATTCACCGCATGATGGAAAGTGATGAAGGACTGGAAGTTGTGTGTAACATAGCTCAAATATTTGGAAAACATCTTCCTCCCACCACCAATGGTGCTCAAGCTTCAAAAAATGTGCAAAGCCAAGGAGGAACTCAAACTCCTCCCCCTTCAACCATAACTTCCATTCCCACTATACCAATCCTCAAGTGACCACAATGATGCAACCAACTAGCAATGTCTTTCCTACCTCAAACATTTCCACTAGTGTTCCTTATACTTATGTGGAATCTAGCCTCATATCTCTTCCCATAATAAATCCATTCACTTGTCCTCCAACACATACATACTACCACCATATTCACCTCCATCTCAAAACAATGAACCTATCATTAACCACGTTTTACAAATCCTTTCATCCATTCAACATCAAGTTTCCACCATAAATCAAAATCAAAATGGTCCACCTTCATACTATGTGAAAATCAACCCAATATCTTTGGAGATATTGAGAACTCTGGTACCACAAGGTATAGAGATCCGTAGATTTGAGAAATATTGAGGAAAGGGAGATCCTACTAATCATGTTAATGCTTTTACTTCTTTGTGTAGTGACTTTATCCTTGAGGAAAAAGTTTTGGCTAACATATTTCCCCAATCCTTGAAAGATGTTCCCTTGGACTAGTCTTCTGCATTACTAATTAACTCAATTCATTCATTTAATGAGCCTGTTGAAGTCTTCATTAACCATTTCCAAGTGCATATGGTTCCTGAAATGACATTAGTTGATTTGATGATATTTAAGAAAAATGAGGGTGAAAAATTCACTGACTTTATTTCACATTACCAATTGTTTTATTCCCAAATTAGTGTGAATATTCCCAATTCTCACCTTCAAAATATTTTCATAGAAAATTTACAAATTAAGATACAAGACAAGCTTACCATGATTAAATTTCCTTCCTTCATGCACTTGTGCATTTCCCTTCAAGACTATCAAAATTTTGTAGGTAGTTGTGAACCAAAAACCACCTCTACCCATCCTGAAAAGTCTGAACCTTCAGGCCAAAACACCTACCATCCTTTCGGAAGACAAAATAAAAGTTTCCTTCAACTAAATTCTACCTCCCAACCTACCCAACAAGTTTATACCCACGTATTTGCTATAAAGAAGAGTAATCCTTATATCTTTGGGGGTCCATAAAGATAATTTACTCCCTTACCCAACACACTTCACAACATCATGACTCAGCTATTAAACAAAAACATGCTTACCTTACCTCCTATTCAACCTCTTGACCCTAGCAAGAAGTTACCTATGAGCTTTAGACACAATTCCTATTGTGTTTATAACCAACAAAAAGGGCATGATAGAGAATAGTGCAATCATCTTAAACATCTTGTGCAAGACCTCATTGATTCCAATCATATCCAAATTGGAGGTTTCAATGACAAAGGTAATAAATTTGTAGATCCTCCTAACCAAAACTTGAAAATATTTACCAATCCCATGCCTAACCACAATATTTCATTTGTTAAGGCTAGTGAAACGAAGCCCGGTGTGATAACTGTTGACATAGATGATGAAAACATGAACAATAACGAACAAAATCCTCTAGATAGTTATGAAAAAAATCCTATGGATACTAATGACCAAAGTCCTATTAATACAATGATAGGAGTGATTGAAATCGAGCCTCGTAAACAACAAACCAAAATTCCTATTGAAATTTCTTTCTCTTTAGAAGAAAAAATAAAATATGCACCTGATGGTCCTCTTTACATAGCAGAAAAATCAATGATAGGCCCACTCCTGGATTTTAATTGATCCCATCTATGGAGAGAATGTGATCACAGAACAACTCCTATATGTGCATGAACTCACTCAAGATAGATATGATAAACTGAAAGCATGGATTAAAATACATGATGGTTTTGCTCGTGCTACGATGGTCTCGATCACACTCCCTTTACAAGTAGGACTGAAGAAACCAAATGTATCATTCTCTATCATCTCTAATTCAGATCAATTTTGGGTGAAACTAGGCTACAAATGGCTTTGCTCCATGAATTTCATCCCATTTGTTGTCCATAAGTGCTTAAATTTTCTAGCCAACAATGAAATATTCACTATAAACCATAGTGGCTTTAGCCCTCCATCTTCCAGTGGAAAATTTTCCTTAGATTATTTTTGGCCTAAGCCCATGGAACCTATAAGACCTTGTGAGGACTTCCTCTTCATATCCTACCAAAATTTCAAATAAAAATGCATAGCTAAGTTATCCCTTGAAAATTTTCCTCCTCCCCTTGAAGAAAACAATACTGAGCTTAAAGCCCTTATGACTAACCAAGACCCATCCATCAAAATCCTCTGCCTGTTTCCTACAAAAGGCCAAAATAAAACCAAACAATTCCTAATCCACCTCCTAAACAAATTTATAAAGTGAAAGAGAAAGTGGTTGAATAACCTTCCATGGTTTCTTGAATTCTTCCCTCACAAGAAGAAAACGAACCTATGGTTGAAAAACCCGCTCCTACACAAAAGCAACTTGAAAACCATAACAAAAGAAATATAAATGCTAGAGAGCATAGGAATAGATGTCATGCTATTGCTCAAAAGATGAATAAAGAAACAACATAAAAAATAAAAATCTGAACTTGAAAAAAGCAATAAATGATGAGCCTCCTCCATTACCAAAACCAATAGATCCTATGTCTCCAACACAAAAAGTACCAGCACCTTCTATGGATATTATCATTCATCCTCCTATTTTGGTTAACTTGGATGACTATGGAGAAATAGCTAAAATTGATGAGAAAGTGCATAATGAGCTGAATTTGTTATTTTCCTCTTCCATGAGCTTAAACGATAACAACCGTGATGATCCTCCTAAACCGATTGATGCACCACGTGTTGAACATGGTGATTCTCCTAGTACAACACTTGATGTTGTCCCTCGATCATTAGTGATTTGTATTTCACATATGTTGAAGAAGGCTAGGATGTAGATTACTTTTTTAATGGTTGATTCACATGTGCTTTACTATTCTTTTTTCTTTCCTTTTTACTTTTTGGTTGATCTCATGTGTGTAATGTGATCCCATATGATGTTTTATCTTATGTTTCCTCTCTATATGCATTTCTCTATTTGTACCTTCATCTTCCATGTGTCATATTTTTTTTCCTTTTCATTAGTCTTTTCTTTTCCTTTCATTTTTTTCTTTTGTTTTCCTTTTGGGGATGACGTAAGGTGTCAAGACACCCTATGTCTCTTCCATGTTGTCCCAAAATATTTTTCATTATCTTTTCTTTTCCTCTCATTTTTTTCTTGTGTTTACCTTTTGGGGATGACACAAGGCATTGAGAAACCCTATCTCTTCTATGTTGACCCAAAAAGCTTTTCTTTGTTTTCACTCTCTTTGTGTCATTCTTCCAATTTTATGTGTATTTGGGGAATGATGACAATTCTGAGCTCTCTAATATTATTGCAGCAAAGACAGATACTGACCCCAAATTCATAGATCCCTTATGTGTTTCTGGGGGGCAACCATCTCTTCCTTTTTATTTTTCATGTTTTGGATACTTTAAAGTAATTTCTCACAACATGGTGTTAGCAATTTCTTTAAAGTGGGGCCATACATTATCATTATCTTGGCATTATTTTGGCATTTTTCCATGTTCCTTGTTCTCTTTTTCTTACTTCATATGATGTGTTTTTCTCTTTGTGGTGACACTGGGTGTAATGTCCTTCAAGAGCGTGATCTATCTCAACATATTACATTCCTCTTAGTGGTGATGTGACACACTACATTCCCTAAGATGTGAACCTCTTATCCTTTGATTGGTCCTCTTTTGGAGACATTAGGAACAATGTCCCCTAACATTAAGACCTCACATGAACTAAGCAAAATTCCTTCGAACATATCTCTTTCTTGTTGCATTTTCTCTTTGTACCTTATTAAATTTGTGGAGGTATGGCTTTGATATGGTCCCCTAGGGCTCACCTAGTGAACAACTAGCTTCACTAGCCCTTGTGAGCATGCATTTTCTCTTGTACCTTATTAAATTCATGGAGGTGTGGCTTTGATATGGTCCCCTGGGGCTCACCTTGTGAACAACTAGCTTCACTAGCTCTTGTGAGTGTGCATTTTTCTTTTTGTCCTTATCATAGTCATGGGCGTATGAATTTGATATAGATTCCTTGGGGATCACCTAGTGGACAAATAGCTTCACTAGCCCTTGTGAGCATGTGTTTTATTTGCATAGTGGAAAGTGCATTCCACTTGTAAAACTTTTTGGATAAACAACCTAGAACTAATCCATAGCTTGTTGGATGGCCAGTCGAAGCTTGATCCATTGCATTTTTTATTTTTCCTTCTTTGATGGTGTATGTTTGTGATTTGGTTATGGCTTCATATATCATTTGCAAGTGTGTTCCTTTGTGCCTATGTTGGTCTACCATGGGATCTTGATCTTGGGGGCCTGGTCACCCTCTTGGTTATTGTCATCCTATCTTACTAGCATTCATACATTTGAACCTCTCTTGATTGTATGGTTGGCTACTTTATTGTTAGTTTGAATCAATTTCATCCTCTCACTAAAGTGGGGACTAAATGTAGTGTAGGAAAATGCATACCTTTGCATTTTCACTCTTGTTTGGTCCCACCTTACTTTATTTATCCCTATTTATTTTTTAATTGGTCCTATTTTGCATCCACAAGACTAATAAATTATATCTTTTTATGGCTAATCCCAACAAACATCAAAGGATAAATGATAATTTAAATATTTTGGTTGTGGGCGGGTACAAAAAGATGGGGGCCAATTTATGGCCAAATTTTTTTAAAATTTTTGAAAGCTCATAATGCAAGTGCATTATAACATGCTTGCATTATGGCCTCATGTGTTGATCCTAAGGCTTGGCCACAACAAGCCTATAATGCGAGCACATTATAATGCACTTGTGTTATAACACACTCATGTTATGAGGCATTAAAAGAAGAAAAAAAAAAGAGGAATTTGAAATCATTTTCATTATGACTGTATTTTTTTCTGCCCACCGCCAAAACCCTTCACTTCCGTGCTCATGTTTTGGCAGGAGTCATCTTGCAAGTTTTTTCAACAAATTGTTGTTGTTTCATCGCCAAGATGTCGCCACGTCGATGAGGAGGTATAAGAGGTAAGGATTGTTTGTTTTTTGTTGTCAATTTGTTAGTTTTGGGTTATTTTTATATTTATTTTTTGAATTTTTAGGAGATGTTAATGAACCTACAAACCCTCCTCAAAATCCTCAACAAGAAAAACAACAGAAAAAAAATCCTCAACAAGTAGAGCAACAACAACATCAAAAAAATCCTCAAGTTCAATAACCACAAAAACAATCTCCTCCACCAATCCCTCAACATCCTCCTAGCACTCAACAAAATTTAATGAGTGAAATTGAAAACAATAAAAAAAATTCAGTTAATCACGAGGTTGAACAATCCAAACGGTTCAACCATGGAAAGAAAAAACCTTGCAAATTCACTCAAAGAAATGTCAAAACATGTAGATTCAATCAACAAGCAATTAACTAGTTGGCAAGATAGGAGGCAGGCGGCTAGGGATTATTATCGGGATAAATTATCATATAAAGATGTAAAAGATATAAAAATTACAAAATTATATTTGTGCTCATTATTCACTAACCCATGCACAAATGAAAATCTTCGTCTCAATGTGAAGAGGTTTCCTATCCATTGGTGCCACCACCAATAGATTAGGAACTTTTTTTGGATAGGTGTTACATGGTTTTTTATTACCCACCATGCAATAATTGCAAAGTCTTACAATATTTCCTAAGGAAACTATACTATGAGTTCATCCTGAACAAAATCCTAAATTATTTTGATAGATTTGTGTATTTTATATTCATATCATTGATTACATTGCATTGCACATCTTTAAAACTCAAAGCATTACTTCACATTCCATAACTAATAACTAGATGTTGATAGATGACAAAATTTCAACTACAATATAGTTGTTTAGAAAGTCAACATAAGCAGTGATGCAATTACTTCACATAGCATAAGTAATAAGTAGGAGCAGCTTCCAATTTCATTTGCTTGTCATGGCATTCCATGAGATCACTTTTTACTGAGTCATCTTTTCAAACAGTTCACTGCCTTGTCTATGCTATGGATGCTTGGAAGAAATATATGAAAGAATAATAGTAAGCAATAGCATAGACAAGGAAATGAGTTGTTTGAAAAAATGCCTCAAAGAAATGTGGTCTCATGGTGATGTCCATCACCATGAGACCCAATTTCTTTGAGGCATTTTTTCAAACAACACACTTCCTTTTCTATGCTACCACATTTTCCGTACATGTCTACCAAATCATTTTATCAAACAGTTCATTTCCTTGTTGCTATGGCTAAAATCCTAAAAAGGGTGTTTTCCAACAAACTATGGATGCTTGGAAAAAATCTATCAAAGCATAATAGTAAGCAATAACATAGACATGGAAGTGAGTAGTTTGAAAACATGAATCAAAGAAATGTGGTCTCATGGTGATGGAATGACATTGCATCACCATGAGACTACATTTCTTCGAGGCATTTCTTCAAATAGCTCACCACCTTTTCTATGCTACCACATTTTCCATACATGTGTACCAAATCATTTTATTAAACTACTCACTAATGTAGAGTGTGCAGGGAAGACAAGACTTTAATGGAAAGCTTCTCTCAAATACTCTAAGTGGACTCTTCAATTCCAGTATTCCTTCATGGAGACAACCCAACCACTCAACAAGGGTTCTCACAACCAGACACAACCAAGGGACTTGAGAATTTTTTGAACACTTTCAACATTACAAAACATGAAACATCAACCAGAATCTGCACTCATAAACCCCCATTCATCCATCGCTCCAATTCACATCTATGCACCCTTGTAGCCTTGTCCAACTAGGATAGTCAAAATGAAAACTTATTAAAAGTAGTAACCAATCAAAAGACACTAGTTTCAAACATCTCACATGGACCCCTTCAAGTCCTCAAAACCCCCAGGACATGATAGCAAAAAGGAAATCCACACTGGATTGATCTCCAATGCCAAAAGGAGGCCTAATTAGACTACACAATGTAACAATATGAGTACCTTGTAACACCCCAACACCCCTAAGCCACAAAAAATATTCCTACAACTTTATTACACACATTTCAACATTTTCCAAGCACCATTATTGCAAAAAACCCACACATTTGCAAAGTTCGGACCTTTGCTCACAATTCTAGGCCTGTCACATAGGGATGTCAGGCCTAGGGAAATAGAAAACTCCTTGCCAACTCCATGTCATTTCCTTAAAAAAAAATCATTATGAAATATAATACAAACCTACCATTCCACTTAAATTTAGGCTTTGACCATGAAGGAATGGAGAGCTAAAACCATTTTTGTGATCAAACCTTGGTTTTCAAGGGTTTCAGACCACTTTTGGGAAAATAGGTATAAATTCTCAAATATTCAATGAAAATGCTTCAAATCACCACCAAATCAAAGAATAATCCTTCCTCTATCTTCCCATATGGATTATTTGTCTGTACTATGCATAGGAATTTCATACACGTTCAGAAAGTGAGAAAAAATATAGGGAATCAGGAAAAACTAAGTTTATATTTCATCAATCTTCAAGTACAGCATCAACCAACCTTACCTCGACCCAAAAGGAGGATATTTAACTATTCTCTATCATCTCCCAATTGATACCAACTATTTTTTGAAGGTTATAGCCATTGGAACATCCATTTACAACTTTTAATGAAAGTTGTCAAGGTTACTCAGCAACTTTTGACACTTTTTCCAACACATGGCATCAAGACTCCTACAGACTCCAAAAGACCCTTAACATGCCTAAGGATGCTTAAAAAACCAAACTACATCTTTTTCAACCATTATTACATCATGTTTCAAAGCTTGGTTACACCATGGCAACCTTTCCATTTCAGGACCTAGGTGCACCAACTTACATTTTAACACATTTTGACTCTTCAACCTATTACATCCTACTTGAAATGGTCCATTGGACCTTATTACATCATGATCACTTTGAAAAACCAAAATACATCATTTGCAACCATTATTACATCATGTTTCAAAGCTTGGCTACACCATGGAAACCTTGCCATTTCAGGACCTAGGTGTACCAACTTACATTTTAACACATTTTGACTCTTCAACCTATTACATCTTACTTGAAATGGTCCATTGGACCTTATTACATCATGATCACTTTGAAAAAAAAAAAAAAATTGACAAAATCCTCATGTAGGCATGAAAACCCCAAGGTGCCCCTGCACCACTCACTTCCTTGTTGCTATGGCTAAAAGCCTAAAATAGGTGCTTTCCAACAAACTATGGATGTTTGGAAAAAATCTATCAAAGCATAATAGTAAGAAATATCATAGTCAAGGAAGTGAGTAGTATAAAAAATTCCTTGAAGAAATGTGGTCCCATGGTGATGGAATGCCATTCCATCACCATGAGACCACATTTCTCTAAGGCATTTTTTCAAACAACTCATTGCTTCAAGAATAGAAACCAACCCTTTAGCCAAAATTAACATCCAAATTCTTTTCAATGTCCTCCTCCTAAATTTACCAATCCAAGGAACCTTCCACCTTTTATTCCAATTGTTCATGTCCCCACCTCTCTCTCTTCATGTCATGATTTCCCTCCATCTCATAACCAAGACCACACTATACCATCTACCCCATCCCAGCATAATACCATAGAGAAGGAAATGAACTATTTGGAAAAATGCCTCAAAGAAATGTAGTCTTATGGTGATGGAACACCATGACACATTTATTTTTAATGGAATTCCATCACCATGAGACCCCATTTCTTTGAGGAATTTTTCCAAACAATTCACTATCTTCTCTATGCTACCACAATTATCATACATGTCTATGAAAGAATTTTATCAAACGGTTCACTGCATTGTTGCTATGGGTAAAAGCATAAAAATAGGTTCCTTTGAAAATGCTCTAGATAGGGAAAATAGTAAGCATGATAGTCAAAAATATATAGTTTAATAAGTACTCAATTTTTTGTTCATTATCTCATACATTATAAGCCATGACGTGGATCGCTATTCTAGTTTTCATGATTGAATAATTTGTTGTTTTATTTTCAGATGTTAGAATTGGATAAACCTTGGAATGTTCATAAGTAAATGGAGCTTGGTGTTTCATCTGCTATAGAGTCCTCAATGGCTCTCACAGAGGAGGTATGAGGCAGATTACTAAATTTCAATTTACATTTGTTGTTATAACTATTAGTTAGTGAAAAATCAAACCATTATTGATTCATAGTTTAATTTTTCTTTGGATGTTTCTACAGGGCTTCAACACACCACAACATGAACATGCAAATCTTTCCGGTGAGGAAAGAGATCATCTACTAGTGGTAAGTGATTATTTTGTTAAATATATCATTTTTTATCATGCAATTTGTATACATTAATATCTTTACTTCTTATTGTAACAAATAAAGCTTGACCAGGAGCTAAACCCTAGGAGGAGCACCAGGAGCACTCCTTGGCCTCAGAATAAATGAGTGACAAACCTATCACCATCCGACCGACAAGCAAAGGGCAAGAATTTATTTTGAAAGGATGCAGAGCAATTACTTTTGATTCTAGAGCCCTTTGTTGTATGCCTATACGGCATTTTTGTACATATTTTACATATTGGATATATTTGGCATTGTATGCCTAGATGGAATTCTTGTAAGCCTATATGGATATTTTGTATATATTTTATACTTATATTGACATATATTGATGTATGCTTACATGGCTATTTGGTTAATACAATTTTTTTTTATCGATGGTGTCGATATTTGCATTATAAATATATGGCATATTCAAGTGTATACTCTACAACTTACATGTATACTTTGTGACTTATGTGTATTTCAATGTGTACTTTGTGACTTACGTGTTTTCATGTGTATACCTTGTATTAATGCATATACTTTGTATTAATTTGTGTATACTATGTATTTGTGTGTATACTTCAAGGCTTACGTGTTTTTGAGTACTTGTGCTTTGCTTATTCACATGTATGCTTGACTTATTCATGTGTATACTTATTAATTGGTTAGCCCTAGCATTGATCATTGTTGTCCTTCATGGTTTGTCTTGAATATTTATTGATTGATGCTAAACAACTTCAATATTTCTAGGATACTAGTAGACTTACAAATTACAAAATTGCACAAATCCAAAAGAAAATATTAACTGTAAATAAATGCACTAATTATTAACTTGATAATTGACTAAGAATGAGTATAATATATATCAAGAGATGAGCCTTCTAGAATGGAAACTACCAACTAGAAAATAGGAAAAGCATTCCCAATAATTTGAAAGCAATAATCCACCCAAAATTACAATGGGAGACAAGGATTATTTAAAATCCTTGAGCAATGTATTTCCTAATGCTCCCTTTTTCTTACATATCTCAATTTAGTTTAATCCAAAGAGTTCCATGAAATGCTTTATCTAAAAGAGAAAAAAAAGCATTTTCAATTGGCATTCCATGAGATGTTTCATAAAAAGATTCCAATATATTTAATCTTTTGATTGGAGCAACTCAATTAAGCAAAGGATACATAATCTTCACAACACTTGCAAAACATAATATTCATAGTAGATGGTGAGTAGTTAACTTCTTAATAGATTATCATACAAACATTTATCTTGAATAGTCTTTAAACATTTTCACAGCATAATCCTCATAGTACAGAATGAATTGTTATGTTCTTGATCCATCAACATATAAACATGTCGAAAGATGTATATGTCAACTTTTTGCAATATTATTTCTTGTATAGGAAATGGACTTGGGAGAAAGCTTTATAATTTATAATACAAATAAGAAATGGACTCAAGGGTGGAAACCTTATTTATCACACCAAATAATAAATGTATGTGAGAGCATCACTTTTTTCTCTTAGATTCCAATTTTCAAGCATAGCAAACCATTTAAAATGAAAATAAAAAAATGCTTCACAACCAAAGTTGTTAATTGAGGAAAAATAAAATGTTTCCAAGTTCCACCATTCTACGTATTTACAATTGGTTGTATATTGTTGTAATGGAAAGGAGGATAACTAAAAAACATCTTGCACTTACTAGACTTGAGGATGATCATATATTTTTTTGTGTGGAAAACTCAAACTTCTCAACGTATTGTCATGTGAATGTTTCTCTTTTCAATTTTTTTGCATGCCATCATAAGGGATCAAGCCGGTTGAACATAGCTTAAAGTGATTCCACATGTTTGGGTGTGAAAGAGGACCATTCCTAGCATAAACATTCCTATTGGGACACATTGTAAAAAATCCATTTGGTCACACGAGTTGCAAAATGAAAGTTTCACCACTTTGCAACTTTACACTGCTTGCATTTGACACTTTTTTCATCAAGTGAAAATGGTACACCACGAGAAGACGACTCTGAGATAACAAAAACTGAGAGAGGTAATTGTAGAGGAGCCCAACGCAATCTCGTAGGCTCAGACGAAGAGTTCATAAGAATCACAGTTTCTATGTAATAGCCCGTCAAAGATTCCTTCCCTTTTGCACTTTGGACCCTTAATGGATCGATTCGATTGAATATAGCTCAGAGCGATTCCTTATGTTTGGGTGTGAAAGAGGATCATTCATAGCATAATCATACCAATCCAAATGTTTTGGAACAGTCTATTTGGTCACATGAGTTGCAAAACAAAAGTTTCACCACTTTGCAACTATACACTGCTTGCATTTGACACTTTTTCTATCAAGTGAAAATTGGATACCACTGGAAAATGACTCTGAGATAACAAAAAATGAGAGAGGTTATTGTAGAGGGGCCCAAAATGATCATATACACTTAGATGGATAGTTTTTAAGCATCATGGTTTCTGAGTAATAGCTCGTCAAAGATTGTTGCCCTTTTTCACTTTGGACCATTAAGGGATAGAGTTGAATGAATGTAGCTCAAAGAAATTTCTCATATTTGGGTACAAAAGAGGACCATGCCTAGTGTAAACATACCCATCTAAATGTGTTGGAATAGTTTATTTGGTCACACAAATTATAGAACAAAAGTTGCACCACTTTGCAACTTTATACTGCTTGCATTTGACACTTTTTCCATCAAGTGAAAACTGGACACCATGAGGAAATGACTCTGACATAACAAAAAATGAGAGAGGTTATTGTAGAGGGGACCAACATAATCCCATAGGCTTAGATGGAGAGTTTTTAAGTGTGATGGTTTCCAATAAATAGCACATCAAAGATTGATGCCATTTTGCACTTTTAACCCTTAAGGGATCGAGCTAGTTGAACGTAGCTCAAAGTGATTTCGCGTGTTTGGGTATGAAAGAGTACCATACCTAGTGTAAATGCACCAATCTAGAATATACCCATCTAGATGCATTGGAACAGTCCATTTGGTCTAATCACTTGCAGAACAAAAGTTGCACCACTTTGCAACTTTACACTGCTTGCATTTAACATTTTTTCCATCAAGTGAAAATTGGACACCATGGTAAAATGATTCTGAGATAACAAAAACAAAGAGAGGTTATTGTAGAGAGACACAACACAATCAGATATGCTCATACAGATATTTTGTAAGTGTCATGGTTTCTGAGTAATAGTCTGTCAAAGATTGTTTCCCTTTTGCACTTTAGACCCTTAAGGGATAGAGCCAGTTGAACATAGCTCGGAGCGATTTGTGTGTTTCGGTGCAAAAGAGGACTATGTATAGCATAAATGTACCCACCTGGATGTGTTGGAACAATCCATTTGGTCACACGAATTGCAGAACGAAAGTTGCACCACTTTGCAACTATACACTACTTACATTTGACACTTTTTCCATCAAGTGAAAACTGGAAACCACAGAAAAATGACTCCAAGATAACAAAAGAAAATATAGGTTATTATAGAGGGGCCCAACATGATCTTGTGGGCTCAGAAGGAGAGTTCATAAGTGTCATGGTTTCTGAGTAATAGCCCATCAAATATTGCTTCCCTTTTCTGCTTTGGACCCTTAAGGGATCAAGTCAGTTGAGTGTAGCTCAGAGAAATTTCATGTGTTTGGGTACGAAAGAGGACCATTCCTAGAATAAACATACCCATTCAGATGCATTGGAATATTTTTTTTGGTCACATGAGTTGCAGAACAAAATTTGCACCACTTTGCAACTTTACACTACTTGCATTTGACACTTTTTTTATCAAGTGTAAACTGGACACCATGGGAAAATGGCTCCAAGATCAAAAAAACTAAGAGGTTATTGTAGAAGGGCCCAATGCAATCATGTAGGCTCAAACAAAGAGTTTGTAAGGATCACAGTTTTTGAGTAATAGACCATCAAAGATTGCTTCCATTTTCCACTTTGGACCCTTAAGGGATTGAGTCAATTGAACATAACTTGGAGCAATTCTGAATGTTTGGGTATGAAATAGGACCATGCCTAGCATAAATGTACCTATCAAGATGCATTTGAATAGTCCATTTTGTCACACGAGTTGCATAATGAAAGTTGCACCACTTTGCAACTTTACACTACTTGCATATGACACTTTTTTCATCAGGTGAAAATACGACACCATGAGAAGATGCCTCCAAGATAACAAAAATCAAGAGAGGTTATTCTATAGGGACCCAACATGATCTCATAGGCCTAGACATAGATTTTTTAAGCATCATGGTGTCTAAGGAATAGCCTATCAAAGATTGTTTCCCTTTTGCACTTTGGACCCTTAAAGGATTGAATCAATTGAACATAGCTCGGAGTGATTCCGCATGTTTGGGTGTGAAAAAGGACCATGCCTAGTGTAAATTTACCCATTTAGATGCATTGGAATAGTTTGTTTGGTCACACGAGTTGCAGAATGAAAGTTGCACCAATTTGCAATTTTACACTGTTGCATTTGACACTTTTTCCATCAAGTGAAAATTGGACACCTTGAGAAATTGACTTTGAGATAACAAAAATTGAGAGAGGTTATTGTAGAGGGTCTCAATGCAATCTTGTAAGCTTAAATAGAGAGTTTTTAAGCATTATGGTTTCTAAGTAATAGCCCATCAAAGATTGCTTCCCTTTAGCACTTTAGACCCTTAAGGTATCAAGTCGGTTGAACATAGCTCAGAGAAATTCCATGTGTTTGGGTGAAAAATAGGACAATTCTTAGTGTAAACGTACCCATCTAGACACATTGGAATGGTCTATTTGGTCACATGAATTGCAGAATGAAATTTGCACCACTTTGCAACTTTACACTGCTTGCATTTGACACGTTTTCCATCAAGTGAAAAATAGACACCATGGGAAAATGACTCTAAGATAACAAAAACTAAGAGAGGTTATTATAGAGAGGCCCAACATGATCCCATGGGTTCATATACTAAGTTCATAAGTATCACAGTTTTCAAGTAATATCTCATCAAAGATTGTTGTTGCCCTTTTGCACTTTGGATGCTTAAGGAATCAAACCAGTTGAATGTAGCTCAGAGTGATTCTGCATATTTGGGTGTGAAAGAGGACCATGTATAGTGTGAACATACCCATCTAGACATGTTGGAATAGTCCATTTGGTCACACGAATTGCAGAACAATACTTGCACCACTTTGCAACTTTACACTACTTGCATTTGACACTTTTTCCATCAAGTAAAAATTGGACACCACGGAAAAATGACTCTCAGATAACAAAAACCAAGAGAGGTTATTGTAGAGGGGCCCAACATGATCCTATAGGCTCAGATAGAAAGTTAGTAAGCATCACAATTTCCAAGTAATATCTCATCAAATATTGTTTCCCTTTTGCACTTTGGACCCTTAAAGGATCAAGTCGGGTGAACGTAGCTTGGAGTGATTTCGCATGTTTGGGTGAAAAAGAGGAGAATACCTAGTGTAAACGTACCCATGCAGACACATTGGAACAGTCTATTTGCTCACATGAGTTATAAAATGAAAGTTGCACTACTTTATAACTTTGTGTTGTTTGCATTTGACACTTTTTTCATCAATTGAAAACTGGACACCATGAGAAAATGAATCTAAGATAACAAAAACTGAGAGAGGATATTGTAGAGGGGTTGAATGTGATCCCATAGGCTCAAATGAAGAGCTCATAAGCATCACGGTTTCTAAGTAATAGCCTGTAAAAAATCACTTCCCTTTTCCACTTTGGACCCTTAAGGGATCGAGTCGATTGAACATAAATAGGAGTGATTTTGCATGTTTGGGTGTGAAATAGGACCATACCTAGCATAAACATACCCATTTGGATGTGTTGGAATAGTCTGTTTGGTCACATGTATTACAAAATGAAACTTACACCACTCTACAGCTTTACACTGCTTGCATTTGACACTTTTTCCATCAAGTGAAAACTAGACACCATGGGAAAATGACTCTAAGATAACAAAAACTTACAGATGTTATTGTAGAGGGGCCCAATTCAATCTCATAGACTCAGCCAAAGATTTTGTAAGCATCACAGTTTCTGAGTAATAGTCTGTTAAAGATTGATGCCCTTTTCCATTTTGGACCCTTAAAGGATTGAGCCAATTGAACGTAGATCAGAGCGATTCCATGTGTTTCGGTGTGAAAGAGGACCATGCCTAGTGTAAACATACCCATCTAGAAATATTGGAATAGTCCATTTGGTTAGATGAGTTGCAGAATGAAATTTGCACCACTTTGCAACTTTACACTACTTGCATTTGACACATTTTCCATCAAGTGAAAACTAGACACCACAGGAAAATGACTCTAGGATTACAAAATCTAAAATAGGTTATTATAGATGGGCCTAACCTAATCCTATAGACTTAGACAAAGAGTTTGTAAGCATCATAGTTTCCAAGTAAGATCCTGTCAAAGATTGTTTCCCTTTTGCACTTTGGACCCTTAAGGGATCGAGTCAGTTCAACATAGCTCGAAGTGATTCCACATATTTGGGTGTGAAAGAGGACCATGCTTAGTGTAAATATACCCATACAAACATGTTGGAATAGTCTATTTGGTCACAAGAGTTGCAGAATGAAAGTTGCACCACTTTGTAACTTTACATTATTTGCATTTGACACTTTTTTCATCAAGTGAAAATTACACACCACGGGAAAATGACTCTAAGATAACAAAAACCAAGAGAGGTTATTGTAGAGGGGCCCAACTTGATCCTATAGGCTTAGATGGAATTCTCGTACTTGACATGGTATCCAAGTAATAGACAGTCAAAGATTGGTGCCCTTTTGCAGTTTGGAATGTTAAGGGATTACGTTGCATGAATTACAAATGTTTGAGGGCAGCAATAAATTTCAAAATTTGAGTAAATCTCATTACAAATGTTTATTTCAATAGACTATATGCTATATTGATATTGATATATAATCATTAGGCTGATTTGTTTTAATAAATGAAACTTTTATCATAAGTTAGTCAATTGGTGCTAGTTATAATAGGGAGAGAATAAAAGAAGAAAAAGAATGATTATTAACCATCAATGGTTATTACACTATATCAATCATATGATGTATACAATAAAATGAGATTTATTTAGTTGTTCTAATTCTTTTGTTTGTGCTACAATTGTCTAATATGTTTCATCCATTGTTCTAAAACCTAAGTGCTTGTACTTGTAGGCACAATGCCTTAGGTACTCCATTCTCATAGATCTTTTACAATGTCACTCATACATTCAAGATTCTCTTATAATTTATACATCATAGATCACTATTGAATTTGACTCCTTTTTCTGACAAACGTTCATCAGTCGTTCGGCAAACATTTGTCGGACAATTGACGAATTGTTGAAAGATTTTTCATTGCCATTTTTTTTCAAAATAACAACATAGATTTGTCAATCGTCGGCATCATAAAATGACTAAGATGTTTATCAAAATATCGATGATAACTTTGTGTATCCACTGACGAATTATAACCAAAATGCAACTGCAATGGCTCTTCCGAAGCGTCAAAACAACACCAGAAGTTCATCGCCATTTTAACGAAATGGGAAAGGAGTTACAATGAAACCTTTGTCATAGCTATAGCAACTTCATCGGACCTTTTCTATGATTCTTCAGTGGCCTTCATCGAAATTGCGATGAAACAATGCAATTTAAAAAAAAAATATTCGTTGAAATGTACCATCATGGAGACTCTTGGCGATGACCACCGAAGCCAACCCATCAATGAGAGATCAATCATCAGCATAGGATAGAAAACTCACTTTGATAGTCCATGTCTTGCCGATAAATTCCGTTGGCAAGACAGACCCAATGTCACACTGATCTAACCTCTTCAGAAGCTTTAAATAGACCTACACCATGTCATCATGCAGACTCTTGGTGATGACCACCAAATCCAACCCATCAGTGAGAAATCAATCATCAGCACAAGATAGAAAAATCACTCTGATAGTCCATGTCTTTCCGATGACTTTCATTGGCAAGATAGATCCAATGTCACACTGATCTGACCTCTTCAAAATTTTGAACACTGCTGGTTATCAGCAAGACATTCTGAGGGTATCACTAATTAAACAAGTGTCTAAGAGAAAGTAAACAGATGGAACCTATTAAGTTTCTTATTTTGGGGTTCTTTAAATCATAGAATAGATACCATCTTCTTATGTATAATGTACTTATATTCATATTTGAATTTGAGACCAATTGTCATTGCACATTCCATTTTACTTGCACAGAGTATTCTATAAGCAATATACTGATAATGCCAAATGATTTATGGTGTTGTACAATTCTACCTATCATCACAGTTCTATTGTTCCCCCCTAGAGAATCCTACAAAGACAAGTTTACAATACCATGTCAAATAATATGCAAAAGACTTACTTCCATACAAATTAAATGATTATTCTCACAATGGCAATTGTCTAATCACAACAACAATTCCATGAAAGGTTATCCATAATTCATAAGAGATGACTGATCATACATATAGACTGCAAGATGCATAGAAAAATTATTACACTTGAGAACAACCAAGGGCTAACATGGGAAGGAGTTAAGAAACGTCTAGATTGAAGAGAAAATGTGTAGGGAAAATGTTGAGCAGTGTCAAGAGAACATAGCTTGTAGAACATATTCTTTACCTAATCAAGCTCTTGAACAAATTAAACAAAATTAAAATACTAACACATACATGAGACATGTAATGAACTTCCAATATCTGCTATCTTTTTCATTAATGTAGAGGTAGGTAAAGGAGAAATAATTATAATTGTAACACTATTCATAGTCCAATAAATTATGCTCATAATTTATGTTCAATGGACCCCAGTTTTATCATTATACTACCCATCTAATACCATATTTTAATCTAGGGTTCAACTATCTTAGATCTAAAGAAGCACCTTCAATTAACCATTTAAAGTACTATAAAATAAGGTGACTTTTACTTGAGAAAGATTGGGTACACTTGTAGGATTAAAGTTCTCGCTATCATCAGGATTTATTGGCACACAGACACAACCTCCAACATATGAAGTAATGGATGACTAAAAGTTAGTCAAATGGTTCTTAATATGTGACTGGTTTGCAAACTAATTGGTAGAAAATAAGGTTACAAACATATCTACATAAAAAATTATGAGGAAAATCTACTGTAATCATCAAAATAGATGAAAAGTGCAAAGGAAGGAGTCGAGCTACATCTATAGAACCTAAAAAAAAAATGAAAGAAACATAAAAAAAAAAAAACAATTTTTTGGATGAATAAAAAATGGTGCCTTCAGCAAGTGATTTAAATGCTTTCACAGCTGATAGGACATTAAGAAGATTTTAGTCTTCCTTTGTGAAATTAACTACTTACAGACAAAACCCAGAAACCAATATTATATACCTCCATGTCTAGACGAGGGTAGGTATAAGAGAAAAAAATTTCCTCAATGCAATGCCAAAAAATATCAATGTGTGTGTAGGTTTGTATTACTCAAAATATCATTTCATTGCCTATGGAAAAATACCAAAGTGATGTTTTAAATTTCAATCTTCACATAGGCTCCCTTATTGCTACACATGCATATACAAGCATTATTTGAGCTCTAAACTATTCAAATATTAAGGATTCAATTAGCTATATGATGGAAAGTTGTTGTTTAGACATAATCCATCATCTTTTACATATCTTTGTTCACTCCTAGTGCTTCAGATAAATTTGTGTAAATGAGACAGAAATGTGAATCTTTTATGACAAAGAAAATTCGTAAAAGGAGGGGGGAGAGAAAAGGGTAGGGGAAGAGAATGCTTGAATGTATAGAAAAGTATAACATTTTGATCATTATAACAATGAAATGAATCTTAAGTTTGAAGCATTAATATCATTTACAACATTTATGATCAAGAATGAATTTAAGTAGAGAAAATTTTGCATACCTGCAGATGGTACAAAATTTCATGGTTAATTTGAAGCCTCCCATCAACAACAAGATCCAAATATCTGTGTATCTATCTCAATCAAACCTTTAAACCCTTCAGAGCTATCAATTTTTCCACTAACCTGTTATGCACAAAAGTAAAATTTTAGAGTTATGTCACCACTAAAACAGAAGAAACAGAGCTTTGAAACCAAATCCACACACAACACAATGTGGTATTCATACAAATCCACACAAACAAACTAAACTCAGAAAAATGGAATGGAAACAACTTCAAATTATGATGTAGAGCATGGATTCAGGGTATAAAGAATCAATTTTTGCCACAATAGGGAAAAGTTAGCACTTTCTTTCATCTTTGCATATTGGTTTGATGCTTCAAACGATGCATTTCTTATATTGAAAAGTGCATTACCTTATTGAGCTTCTCTTTGTTTCGAGAATAGTTTAATACTCTCTACTTAAGAGGGCCAACCACGTGATGGTGGAAGCTCATTTGTTCCCTCCCCCCCTCACATCACTCTCAATTCCCCATACCCAATCATATAACATTAATCATTCATTCATCCATTAAAAACATATAACATTCATTCATTAACATATAACATTCATTAATTAACATATTCACATTCATTCATTAACATATAATATTCATTCTTTCAATTTTTACATATTATCAAAAATATGGTTGTCATGATATGATTACAATCACTTTTATTTTTTTTTCTTTTTTACTAAAAAAATCTAAAATGGAGTATCATTTTCTAAATCATTTCTCCCCCCTTTAGTTGTTCTGACCTCTACTCGTGATCTTAATGTATGCCTAGTCATCTACTCACGATGTGGACGTCGCTACAAGGAGGGGTTTGCTGCAATAACAAAGAAATGTTAAACTAATATGTTTTATTATTATTGTTACAAGTATTTCATTAATTAAAAGAACATTAGAGTGGTTCTCTTTACCTAATGGGTCCACATCATGTTCCTGAACTTTTATTATAGACTCATGCTCAACATGTTGAACACCCTCTAAATCTTGATCTGCAGTTGAAACATGAAAGCTTACATTAATTAATACACCAATTGAAATTAAATATGTTTAAAAGAACATTAGAGTGGTCCTCTTTACCTAATGGGGCCACATCATGTTCCTGATCTTCTCTAGCCTGATCATGCTCAACATGTTGATCACGTTCTACATGCTCTAAAGTTGAAACATGAAAGGTTACATTAATTAATACACCAATTGCAATTAAATATGTTTAAAAGAACTTTAGAGTGATCCTCTTTACCTGATGGGGCCACATCATGTTCCTGGTCTTTTCTAGCCTGATCATGCTCAACATGTTAATCACGCTTTACATGCTCTAAAGTACCGGGATGCACACCATGACCTTCATCCGCAGGTTGTGCTCCACCCTCACCAGGCTGCATTCCAATGTCATGTGCACTATTATCATTGCTTGAATGTTAAAACAAATAGGCATTTAATTACTTTATGGTGGAAATTAATATTGAATAGATTGCACAAGTATTCAATTTTAAATAAACTTAATTGAGTTTATTTACCTACGTGTCGGATGTAGTGGAAGATTGTTTTTTCCCAGTCAAGACTCTTAGGCATTCAGCCATAGCTCCATAGCCTTGCTGGAAGGAAATCTTCAAGTCCTCTTCTATTGGAACTCTGTTGAATTCAGAGCCCTACATTTTTGCATAAGATCGTGAATTTTTCTTCTATGGTGTGATAAAACCAAAATTCTTTTCAATTTATTATTTGGATACAATATTTCATTTATTGATACTTACAATTCATGCGGCTAATTTCATATAACCACTAGAGTCAAGTTTGTGTTGCTTGTATTTTTCTAGTCTTGCCTTTGTTTCCTTCGATGTGTCGAGCAGCCTATGAAAAGTTTGAAATACGTTAGATTATGTAAAAAGAAAGAGTAATCAGTATATAATTACATTTTTTATAGTATCACATACCTTCCTTGGCCCGGTGGTGTCTTTCCTTTTTTATTTTTAGCCTTCTCCTTTCCATCCAACACCAGGTCCTTCCACTTCCTCTCTGAAATCATGGGGGGACACTAGTACTTTTTTTCTTCTCTAAATGTGACCTATATTGGTCCCTCACATACTTTAGATAGGTACCAGCTTTCTTAAGGACCTTGGTTCGATTGAATGTGTTATTATCGAACAACACAACTAAATGGTTAATGAGCTCATCTTTTAAATCTTTGATTTTGGGAATTTCACCGTGTTTGTATGGTGGGCCCGAAGAGCTTCAATGTAATATCACGTAGATTTTTATAAAAAACATCATTTCCTACAAAATGATCATGGGATCAATAGTCTAAAAAGAGTGATCAATAAGTAAATTTCAATTGGATTATATATAATAATAATTAAAACATTTTAAAGTACCTGGGACCTTCTCTATCTTTATGGGAACAAAATCCTTGGTCACCACAAATGTGATTGAAAATTTTTCCGTACTAGTAATACAGGAAGATCCAAGAAATGCTGCTAAAATATCACCAGTACTAGTGGCCTCTACATCCCCAGGTACATGTCCTGGCACATTTTTTGGCATGTGTTTGTTGCCAGAGGGTGCACTAACGGATGCCTGCATGGTATGTGTTACCGACATTTCAGATGATAATATAGGCATGCATGATGGGGTTAGATAATGTGATGTATGCATAGGAAGATCAAGATGGACACTTGTACCAACCCCTACTCCTCGAGTAGCATTTGCAGTACCCTAATCATGGCCAAGAGCATCATGAGGACACAAAAAATATTGTAAAAACAACACATATTTTAGTTCATGACATAAAAGAGTACAAAATATAAAACCATCAATGAACTTATGTTATAATTAAAGACCTCATGATAGCTTACTTGCAAGTTTTGTGATCTCTCAGTCAATATTTTAACCCTCTCTATTATCTCATCTATTTGAGGCACTATGAATAACAACTTAAAGATTTCTTCATTGCATTTTTTTTGGGTCTTATCATATTGAGAGGGTTTTTTGAATAAGTGTTGCCATTATCACATAATATTGACTGCACCTCCCTATGGATGCTCTCATTTACTATTGGTGCCTTTCCCCGATCAATTGACTGCAACAAGAATATTAAAAATAAAATCAAAATTAACTCAATAAAGTTATGAAAAAAACATAATAAAAAAAAAATTCTCATATCTAATTTGTACAATTACAATGAGTTAAACCTGTCAGGTAGAAGCGCCTAAAGATACATCACAATCTATGCTCTAGGCCGAAGCCTTCTCCGTACGATCAATGTCCCGTTGTGACAAAAATTAAATATAAAAAAAACATTAATGAAATCAAACCAATGGACTTACAAAAAAAATTATAAGAATAAAATGGTATATTGAAGTCATTAATTGGAGGTTGGGTAAAATGGTACATAGTACATACCACCCCCATAGTAACTGTGTTTGTAACTAAGTGATTCAAATTGTACTCAATTAGCAACTCTTTCCCTGCAGTTATTGATTTTATTGCACATACGAATAAACGGTTTCCCTCGCGCACCTCAAATATACAATTGGGTTGCTTATTTGTTGACCCAGCTCATGTACTATTTATAAACCCTACAATATTCCTTGATTCTTTTGGCCTTCCATCAATGTACATAGCCACTCCTTTATTTTGATCCTTATCTTTTAGTTGTATATAATTTGCTAACAGTGCATACCTATGCATACTTCGTGTATATCGAACCAATTGCATCCAATCTTTGTAACTGTAACAGGGTCCAACATACTCCATCAATTCAGTAACTTTGTCATAACAGAACTTTATTCCATCCATGCAAAATAGGCCCAAACCATGTAATGACGATGGTGTTATGCAATATATCCTCTCGTTGACACAAAAATCAGTGTTTATTTGAGGAAGTTCCTTGGGTACCCATTGTTTCCGTAGATGTTTGTATCTCAAGGGAACCTCGACATCGCCTATGCTCTCATCATCATAAGAACATGACCCCCCTTCAGCAAGAAAAAATTCCATGCGTTTACAGAATTTTCTTCTAATATTTTGACCTCTAGTGATCTCCCTTTTGTATACATACTACATGTCTCACTTTCCTCTTCTCTTCATGAATTTCCCTCACTAGAGGAAGACAAATCTGACAAATACCTATTTGGTGGTACCTGCACTCATAAGGATGTTGGATGAAGTTCTTCCACGGTGATGTGATCCCAAGCTGAAATTATGATTAACCTATAATTTCATCACTAGAATTTTGCAGGTTATAAGGTAATCAAGTCTTGATAGATTGCAAGTTATTGTTACTACCGTCCAAATGTGTCCATCACAAATAAAATCTACTTAACGTTTTAACTCCCAAACTTTGTAACAAGTGTTAAATGTGACTATGGTCCACCAGTTACACAACTAAGGCCTCAAATGTATTCTCTAATTGTAATCAAAGGACTTTTTCTCTTCATTCAAGTAAATAAACTTGAAGGGAAACACCACCAAGTGGTTTATTGGACACCTATATGACTAAAATAAGAAGAAAATTTACATTTAATTTCCATATGTCTAAGTGGTTAATGGGGAGGGAATGTGTACTAGGCCTAGTTAAGTCATCATAAGTTTATGCTTTGGCAATAAAAAAAATTAAGTCATCTTAAATCTTCCTATGTCTAATTGCTAGGAGACTTTTGGTATGTTTTAAGGTAGGATGATAGATGAAAGATCCCAAAGAGCCTTTCTCCATGGTATCTAGGTACACATAGCAGTGGTCTTCTCTTATATGGTTGGACATAATTTAAAGAACTTAGATAGGAATTATTCATTTAACCTAAGGTTTTCTCATAATGCCATCATTGGAAAAGTATGATCAAATTATTTTATTATGAATATTTGGTCTATTTTCCTCTAGTAATCACTATAAATTGTTGTAAGGATAAAATGACTAACTACATCAGGTAGGAGAGAATCAACTTTGAGTTCTTCAAAGATTATATTCCTATATTCATAATTTTTAAGGGTTGTGCGTGGAGGAGGTTATCACTACCAAGAAGGGAGGAGACCTTTCCTTGTGATGGAACTTCAAAATTTTTCTCTTTGTGTTCCATTTTTATCTTATCTTATGTCGTTGGTCATCTATAGTGTTTGGGAAAAGCCTAAGGTTGGGGTTTTACTTTTTTCTTCATGTAAAACCCTAGTGTTTATCTTACACCTTGGGTGGGATCTTTTGGGTTGCTACTTTTTGGGGAGGGTTTTAAAACAACTTAAGCCCCATCACTTCATCTAGGTTGGGCCCCTTTTAATTTATCGTTTTATTTCCTTCACCTGAATTTATTATTTCTTAAGTCTTGGATGGTCTTGTGCTCCCTCGTTTAAAAAACCACTTATGCCATTGTTTATCATTGGCCTAGTGATGTCCCCTTGTTCTTTTAATAAATGTTTTATATTTTGCAGAGGGACAAGTTTGTGTGACTGTAGATCAATTATCATTTGATCTCAATCATTCTCTGCCATCCCGTGATGACTCCACCACACTCTTTTGGTTGATCGTGATATCATGGGTGAGCGCCACGTGTCTCATTTAATGAATTCAAAGAGATGATAGAAATACTTTGATACATTTATCCGGTTTTAATATATTATGTAGCGGGTTACTAAAGCATTTATGAGGTGCACATGTTTCAAATCAACGGAAATGTTATAATATCGGTAGGAAAGGTGCTTGATGGTTAATGACAAAGCTGGCGACTGTGTTGAACTAACAGGATTACTGATGGTTAAGATCCATGGTTGTCTGCCATAGCGTGATCAGAATTTGCGAGGTCTTTATTGACCGTGATATCGCGGGCGAGCGCCATGTGGATTTCCTTGGCAACGCATAGTATGGTGGGCCCTTATTGCCATGATGGAGATCATGTCAATTTTTTTTATGGCAGTCGTTTGATCATCTGACCAAAGTGAAGGATCGACGACTAGTATTTGAATCTGCATCAAATGTGATTACAAGGTTCTATTTTGTAATTTCATATTTCTATTTAGCCCTCCTAGAGAACTAAAAACTCAAGATTACAACTACCCTCATAGAGAACTAAGTGTTGAAGAGAGCCAAGATGCATACACCAGACAGATGGCATATAGGTCATTTGTAGCAGATAATGAATTTTGATATACAGAGACTCAGATGTATGTATATTGATGGAGTAAATGAAGATATCTAAGTTACCGATTAATATTTTGGTATCAGTTGTTTGTTAAATTTATGCAATTATTTGATTGTCTCCATTCTGATGCTTCTATATTGTTTAAATTGATATAACAAGTTTATACTCAGTTTATTGTTGTACATTTTCTATATATGTGTGATCTAGTTATTCGGTTCTCTAAAGTAGGGATTAAAATATTTTAATCAATCACAGCAATTGGGAAGTGTTACTTGGATTAATAAGAAGAATCACATAACTAGAATTGACATTCTATCTCAAGAAGAGTTTTTCAACTATTCACTTGCATGTTTACACAAGTTGTAAGCAATTTTTGTGCCTGACAGTTTGAATTATTGCCATTATTAAAATCCACATTTGCAGATATTCATTAGACTCCATATATCCAATAAGGAACTAGTCTTCCCTTGTATTCTTTTATAATTTTCATTATTCTTATTTATTTTACACCTACATTTACAAATACACATATGTATGCATTTACTGTTTTCATTTATTTCTCATGTAGTTTAATAGTTTGATCGATTTCATATTATATGTGTTGAAGACTTTAGAATTTCAATTACATTAATTTATGGATATGTTGTATCTATAACACTACAAAACCATATGCTCTTTGCATTTACACAATACACATTTATATACATAGATATGCTTTAATGATATGTTCATTTATTGTTTAGGAGAGCATCCAGTAATTGCATACATACATACATAAATGTGTGTGTGTGTCATTTATATTCAGTGTTCAAAAACAACCCATTAGGATCTGCACATGGATAAAAATTTATAAAATCATATCTCCCATACATATTTTGTTGAAACCTAGGCTTGAACCTCTCATTTCACATATACTTTTCTTCACAAAACTCTTGAGGACAGCATCTATACCTTCTTATTTCTCATCCTATGGCCTATTCATGCATCCTACAATTACAACAGTATCCATGGGGCCTCTTACACAAGCTACAGTAATCACAAAAAGTGTAAGAGCCCCTTATCATGTTCTGGACTACAAAACCCTCAAAAATAGGGTAACCGGGTTATATGCTTGAAAGTTTTGTATAAGGATTTGATAAGTAGTATTGTAGGTGGATATGTTCTATATAAGGATTTGATAAGTAGTATTGGGTTAGAATACATATTGATGATATTGTAAAGCAATGTTATCAAGGATCTTATATGTTATGTGTTAAATCTATCATAAACCCTTAGATGCTTATAAATTTGACTCCTCCAATGGATATATGGCATTGATCTAAGTTGTACTTATTTGTATGGTTTAGTATTTGTTTTCCTTTACCTAGAGCTTGCTACAAATTGAAAATCAATGACTATCTTATACTGTGAAATGTTGTAGTTATCTCATGCTCCAAATAGTTGATATTATTGATAAACAACCAATTCTATTCGATATTATCCTATTATGTTGAGCTATTAAATGAGATTATTTAGTGTCGTTAATGTCATTTATAATGATGGTGCAGAGGTTGTAAACACATTAAGGGATCACCCTCCCGGGTCTTGCAAAGCCCAAAGTGTAGGAGGCCTTTAAAATCCTCGTTAGTTTGTCCAAGTCCTTTGAGCTGCCCTTTATTGTAATTGGCAATTCCATAGGTAGATTAGAAGATCAACCTGCTTACCATAAAAACAACCAACACCTTGCATATGTTTGTGGTGGAGGTATTAAAGAAGAATTGTATGCCTCTATTTCCATTCATTAGATCTACCTTAGCCTAGCATATACTCATGGGCTAAGTCTACAATTGCTTCGCACTACATGAAGGCTATGTGTGATGAAATCCTAGACCTCAACCAAGATGTGGGTAGACAGGAGTTTTTCCAAGACCTGAGGCTGGTCGATAAAAATGTGAAAGACTAAGCTATTTTATTTTTTCTATCTTATCTTATACCATTTTACGAGAATGGGGGTGCCAATGTACGAGAAGATCTATGGAAACTAGGCATGAAAATTGCAGGTTAAAGAGAATGGGGGTACCAAACTTACAGTACTCATTTCCCCTTGGTCCTCAATTTTCCCTGAGTGCCCTCAGCCTTGTCCTTGGCACTGGTATTGACTTTTTTTTCACTCCTCCAAACTCTTCCTTGGCACTGATATTGACCTTGTTTTCACTCCTCCAAACTCTTTGTCGGCACTGGTATTGACCTTGTTTTAACTCCAAACTCTTCCTTGGCACTGGAATTGACCTTGTTTTCACTACTCCAAACTCTTCCTCAGTGCTGGTATTGACCTTTCACTTCTTCAATTTGACGAGCTACAACCTAGTTTCGTTAGGTTTTACATTATGTTAATTAAATTGAAAATGTTGGTGCCATTTAGCTAGGTTTTAATAATCTACAATATAGTTAGGTATATATTAGATATATTTTACATAATAAATAATATAATTATTATAATTATTATAATTATATATTATATTCTTTAAAAAAATTATTAAATACGTATAAAATTATTATAATTAATAATTAATAATAAGTATATTTTTATATAATACAAAATATAATTAATATAATATATATTTAATATAATAGCAATATATATTAATATGAGAGAGAGAAACTAAATTTTGATTGGTTGTTTCATGTCAATAATCCAAGGATGGCATGTGTCCTTGGGGAGTTATGCTCAAGGTAGCATGCCATTTGATTAAAGATATGATAATTCTCCTTTAAGACCTCTTCAATGTACCCATTGCACAATTAAGGAGACAAAGATAAACATAGGGAGAAAATATACAAAGAGAGGGAGATAATGAAACATACAAATAGAAAGGGAGACAAAGAGATAGAGAGAGGTAGAGAGATAAAGAAACAAGGATGAATAGATAGATATAACATACAAATAGAAAGGGAGACAAAGAGATAGAGAAGTAGAGATAAAATAAGGATGAATAGATAGAGATATAGGGAGGGTGATTGATATATCTCTCCCTGTCGCTCTCTATATCTCTATATCTCCCACTATCTATGTCACTCCCTCTTCCCCCTTCTATCTATTGAGCTATCTCTCCCTCTCCCCCCTTTCTCTCTCATTCACTCCATCTCTCCCTCCATCTCTCCTCCTCTATATCTCTATCTCTATTTCTCTTTTTATCTCCCTCTCACTCCTCTCTCTATCTCTTTCTATCTATATCCCTTTCTCTCCCTCCCCCTCTCTATCTCCCCCTCTCTATCTTTCACCATCTCTCCCTCCCTATCCCCCCTATTCATCAACTCTCTATCTCCACCTCTCTTCCTTTCTCTTCCCATATATCTCCATCTCTCTTTCTCTTCCATATATCTTTATCTCTCTCTTTCTCTCCCCATCTATCTATCTCCCTTGTATTAAGGAAGCCATGCAAGCATACAATGGTTTATGTTGGTAAAGCTATAATGTTTTGTTAAACTATAAGTAACTTGCCTTATCTTTCAATGTCAAGCCTTCTTATAAAAATAGTGTTTTATTAAACTATAAGTAGATTATTGTATCACCACTCTTCATTCAACATGAAATTCCGTGTAGCAATTTTTGTTGCTTTTTTTCAAGTTCATTAACCAAGCTATTCTTTGGGTTGAATAAAGGATTTGTTTATGACCCTTCATCTCTTTAAAATAATTAGACAATAATAGCTAGATCAATGAGGGAGAAAACTAAACTCCTTCAAAATAGGGGTAGTTGTGGGTTTGTTGGTTTTCTTTGTATACTATATACTTAGTTCCTCTAGGATAAATAATTCACTTTAGATCATTTTCTTAGTTGTGTATCCTAACTAATATAGAGTAAGCTTTTTCATTTAAATTGACTACTACATAATAGTTTATGTGTTGAAAGAATTGTTTCCATTCTTTGTAGTTTTTACATTGGAATACAAATCATATTTAACTTCATGCCAATATACTACTTTCATAAAGATATTTTTTTGAAATAAGTGCTTCATAACCCATCTAATCAAATCATAATTAAACTATCAAAAAGGAAATAGAAATTTTCTAAAGAAAAGAACACTTGACCCAATCATAAGTGTATGGCCTTTGCAAAAAGGAGTGATCCACCTTAGCAATAACATCTACCTGATTTAGACCTGGGTATGTGTAGGATCATGATGGGCCAAAAAGTGGCAACATGAAAAAATTAGCGTTTTGAACTCGCCAAAAAATGTGAAAATCCTGAGTTGACTTTTTTTTTGGGTTGGGTGTCAATACATTGCTCCATAGCAATGCCCAACACAAAGTACTAGAAATCGGATATCCGATTTTTTTCGGATATCCAATTCATGTCTAATATCTAATTTGAAAAACATTTTAAAATGTAATATTTTGGTGCTATAAATCGGATATTCGATCTAAATAGGATATCCGATTTTTCCACACATATACCCAAGAGTAATTGGGAGGTGGAGGGTGGGAAAGAGAGAGAGGGAGAGAGGGAGAGAGAAGGAAAGGGAGAGAGGGAGAGGGAGGGAAAGGGAGCAAGAGAGAGAGAGAGCAGGAGAGAGTGAGAGACAAAGAGAGGGGGAGAGAGAGAATTAGGACAGGGAAGGGAGAAGAGAGAGAGGAAGGGAGGGGGAAAGGGCAAGGGAGAATGAGAGAGAGAGAGGGGGGGAAAGGGGGAGAGAGAGAGAGATATAGAGAAATAATTAGGAGGGGGAAGGGAGAGGGGAAGATGGGAAGAAGGGGAGAGGTAGAGAGAGAGAGAGAATTAGGAGTGGGAAGGGAGAGGGGAAGAGTATTGAGGGTAGAGAATAGAAGGTTTAAGGGTTTAGGTTTTAAGGGTTTATGGTTGAGGGTTTAGGGATGAGGGGGTAGGAGGGAGATACTTGAGAGAGAGAGAGAGAGGGATGGAGTGGGAGAGAGATAAAGGAAGGAAGGGTTAAGGGGAGAGAGAGACCTAAGAGAGGGAGAGGGGGTAGGATATTTAAGATACTTGAGAGAGAAAGAAAGGGAGGGAGTGGGAGAGAGGTAGAGGAAGGGAGGGTTAAGGGTAGAGGGTAGATGGTTTAATGGTTTAGGGTTGAGGGTGGAGGAGAGAGATGGGGTGAGTGAGAGAAAGAACTAAGAGAAGGAGAAGGGGTAGGAGGGAGAGACTTGAGATAGAGTGAGTAGGTGTGAGAGAGAGAGACCTAAAGAGAGGGAGTGGTGCTAGGAGGGAGAGACTTGAGAGAAGAGAAGAGATAAAGGAAGGAGTTAAAGGGTAGAGGTAGAGGTTTTAAGTTTAGGGTTTAGGGTTAAGGAGAGAGAGATAGAGGTGAGTGAATGAGAGGAGACCTAAGAGAGGGAGGGTAGGATGGAGAGACGAGAGATAGAGAGGGAGTGGAGAGATGGGGAGGGTTAAGGGTAGAGGGTAGATGGTTTAAGGGTTTAAGGTTTAAGGGTTAAGGTTTTGGGTTAGGGTAGAGACCGAGATAGAGGGGTGAGTGAGTGAGATACCTAAGAGATGGAGGGAGTGGGATGAGACTTTACATAGAGTGAGTAGAGTGAGTGAGAGAGAGAGAGAGAGATACCTAAGAGGTGGTTCTAGGAGGAGAGACTTGATAGAGAAGGAGGTGGGAGAGAGATGAGGGAGGCAGGGGTTAAGGGTGAGGGTAGAGGTTTAAGGGTTTTAGGGTTTAAGAGTTAAGGGTTTTATGGTTTTGGGGTTTTAAGGGTAGAGGGGAGACATAGAGGGTGAGAGAGAGACCTGAGAGAGGGAGAAGGGGTAAGAGGGAGAGACTTGAGAGAGAGAGAGGGTAGAGGGTAGAGGGTTTAAGGGTTTGGTGTTTAAGGGTTAAGGGTTTAGGTTTATGGGTAGAGGGGAGAGAGATAGAGGGATTCAGTGAGAGAGAGAGGGAGAGAGTGGGAGAGAGATAGAGAGTCTAAAGGTTTAAGGGTAGAGGGTAGAAGGTATAGGGTTAAGGCTAGAGGGGAGGGAGATAAGAGTGTGTGTGAGAGAGAGAGAGACCTGAGAGAGGGAGAGGGGGTAGGAGGGTGAGACCTGAGAGAGAGAGGGAAAGAGGGAGGGAGTGGGAGAGATATAAGGGGTAGAGGGTTAAATGTATAGAGGGTAGAGGGTTTAAGGGTTTAGAGTTTAAGGGTTAAGGGTTAAGGGGAGAGGGGAGAGAGATAGAGAGAGTGAGTAAGAGAGAGAGAGACACGAGAGAGGGAGAGGGGGTAGGAGGAGATACTTGAGAGAGAGATGGTAGAGGGTTTGAGGTTTGGGGTTTAAGGGTTAAAGTTAATGGTTTAGGTTTAGGGTTATGGGTAGAGGAAGATAGAGTTCAATGAAGAGAGAGAGGAGAGTGGGAGAGAGATAAGGGTAGAGGTTAGGGTAGGGGAGGGAGATAAGAGTGAGTGAGAGAGAGAAGAGACTTGAGAGGAGTGGGGTAGAGGGTAGAGGGTTTAAGGGTTAAGGGTTTATGGTTTATGGTTATGGGTAGAGGGGAGAGAGATAGAGGGATTCAATGAGAGAGAGAGCGAGGGAGTGGGAGAGAGATAGAGAGTAGAGGGTAGAAGGTAGAGGTTTAAGGGTAGAGGGGACAAAGATAGGAGTGAGTAAGAGAGAGAGAGACCTGAGAGAAGGAGAGGAAGGAGGGCGAGACTTGATAGAGAGGGAGGGAGTGGGAGAGAGATAGAGGGTAGAGGATTTAAGGGTTTAGATTTTAAGGGTTAAGGGTTTAAGTTTTAGGGTTAAGGGTAGAGGGTAGAGAGATAGAGAGAGTGAGTGAGAGAGAGAGAGACCTGAGAGGGGGAGAAGGGGTAGGAGGGAGAGTCTTGAGAGAGAGAGAGGGTAGAGGGTAGAGGGTAGAGGGTATAATGGTTTGGGGTTTAAAGGTTGAGAGTTTAGGGTTTAGGGTTATGGGTAGAGAGATTCAATGAGAGAGGGAGGGAGTGGGAGAGAGATAGAGGGTTAAGGGTTCAGGGTAGATGGTTAAAAGGGTAGAGGGGAGAGAGATGTGAGAGAGAGAGAGACTTGAGAGAGGGAGAGGGGGTAGGAGGGTGAGACTTGAGAGAGAGTGGGAGGGAGGGAGGGAGTGGGGTATAGATAGAGGGTAGAGGGTTTAATGGTTAAGGGTGTATGGTTTAGGGTTAATGGTAGAGGGGAGAGAGATAGAGGGAGTGAGTGAAAAAGAGAGACCTGAGAGAGGGAGAGGGGGTAGGAGGATAATCCTAGAGAGAGAGAGAGGGAGTGGAAGAGAGATAGGATAGAGGGTTTAAGGATTTAAGGATTTAAGGGTTAGGGTAGAGACTAAGGGTAGAGTGGAGAGACATAGGAGTGAGTGAGAGAGATAGAGAGACTTGAGAGAGGTAGAGGGGTAGGAGGGAGAGACTTGAGAGAGAGAGAGAGAGAGAGATAGAGAGAATTAGGAGGGAGAAGGGAGAGGGGAAGAATGAGAGAGAGAGAGAGAGGGTGAAAGGGAGAGGAAGTTACTTGGGTACCCATTATTTCCATAGATGTGTGTACCTCAAGGGAACCTCGACATTGCCTATGCTCTCATCATCATAAGAACATGACCCCCCTTCAGCAAGAAAAATCTCTATGCATTTACAAATTTTCCTTCTAAACTTTTGACCTCTAGTTGATCTCCCTCTTTTAGACATACTATATGTCTCGCTTTCCTCTTCTCTTCCTGAATTTCCCTCACTAGAGGAAGACAGATCTAACAAATACCTATTTGGTGGTACCTACACTCATAAGGATGTTGGATAATTTTTTTTCATTATGATGTGATCCCAACGTGAAATTATGATTAATCTATCATTTCATCGCTAGAATTTCACAGGTTATAAGGTAATCAAGTCTTGATAGATTGCAAGTTATTGTTACTACCGTCCAAATGTGTCCATCACAAATCAAATCTACTTAACGTTTTAACTCCCAAACTTTGTAACAAGTGTTAAATGTGACTATGGTCCACAGTTACACAACCAAGGCCTCAAATGTATTCTCTAATTGTAATCAAAGGACTTTTTCTCTTCATTCAAGTAAATAAACTTGAAGGAAACACCACCAAGTGGTTTATTGGACACCTACATGACTAAAAATAGCAGCAAATTTACATTTAATTTCCATATGTCTAAGTGGTTAACGGGGAGGGAGTGTGTACTAGGCCTGGTTAAGTCATCATAAGTTTATGCTCTGGAAATAAAAAAATTTAAGTCATCTTAAATCTTCCTATGTCTAATTGCTAGGAGACTTTTGGTATGTTTTAAGATAGGATGATTGATGAAAGATCCCAAAGAGCCTTTCTCCATGGTATCCAGGTACACATAGCAGTGGTCTTCTCTTAAACAGTTGGACATAATTTAAAGAACTTAGCTATAAATTATTCATTTAACCTAAGGTTTTCTCATAATGCCATCATTGGAAAAGTATGATCAAATTATTCTATTATGAAGATTTGGTCTATGTGCCTCTAGTAATCAATATAAATGTTTGTAAGGATAAAATGACTAAAATCATCAGGTAGGAGAGAATCAACTTTGAGTTCTTCAAAGATTATATTCCTCTATTCATAATTTTTAAGGGTTGTGTGTGGAAAAGGTTATCACTACCAAGAAGGGAGGAGACCTTTCCTTGTGATGGAACTTCAAAATTTTGCTATTTGTGTTCCATTTTTATCTTGCCTTGTGTCTCTCGTCATCTATGGTGTTTGGGAAAAGCCTAAGGTTGGGGTTTTACCTTTGTCTTCATGTAAAACCCTAGTGTTTATCTTATTCCTTGGGTGGGATCTTTTGAGCTGTTACTTTTTAGGGAGGGTTTTAAAACAACTTAAGCCCCATCGCTTCATCTAGGTTGGGCCCCTTTTGATTTATCATTTTATTTCCTTCACCTGACTTTATTATTTCCTATGTCTTGGATGGTCTCGTGCTCCCTCGTTTTAAAAACAACTTATGTCATTGTTTATCATCAGCCTAGTGATGTCCCCTTGTTCTTTTAATAATTTTTTTATATTTTGCAAAGGGACAAGTTTGTGTGACCGTAGATCAATTATCATTTGATCTCAGTCATTCCCCGGCATCCCGTGATGACCCCACCACACTATTTTGGTTGATCATGATATCACTGGTGAGCGCCACGTGTCTCATTTAATGAAGCTGAAGAGATGATAGAAATACTTTGATATATTTATCTGGTTTTAATACATTATGTAGCAGGTTACTAAAACATTTATGAGATGCACGTGTTTCAAATCAACGGAGATATTATAATATTGATAGGAAAAATGCTTGATGGTTAATGTCAAAGCTAGTGATTGTGTTGAAGAACAGTATTACCGATGGTTGAGATCCACGGTTGCCCGCCATCGCGTGATCAGAAGTTGTGAGGTCTTTATCAATTGCGATATCGTAGCCGAGTGAGCTACCAATATTCAAAGAAGAGGGATGATTTTAAATTAAAAATCATTTTAAATGAAAAAAATATTTTGATTGTTCTAAATTATTATCTTGTTTGAAAAAACAAGATATCTCTTGATATTTTTTATATAATAATAATTATTTATAAAAGTAATATATAAAAATAATATGTTAAATTACTTCACATAAAAAGTAAGTTTCTAAAATAATATACTTAAAATTAAAAAAGAAATAATAAAATAGAAATAAAATAATTTCTAAATAATAGAGTAGAAATAAAATTGTTAAGGAATGAAAAATAATTATAATTTTTTAAGTTTTAAATTAATTTATTTAAAATCAGAAAAAGAAAATTAAATAAAAAAGGAATATCCTAAATTCACTATTACACATAAAAATTTGTTTCTTAATTACCTTATTTAAGACATAAAGAATATTCAATATTATTAGTTTAAGCTTTTACTAAAGGTTTTATTGTACAAAAATATTAAAATAAGATAGGATTTTCATAATAAATGCAAATATAAAATCAATTTAAAATTATAAAATTAAATACAAAGAAACTATAATTAATTTATTATTACACATAAAAAAAAGTTTTAAAATTAATATTAGGGTTAGAGTTAGAAAAAGGGTTAGGGTTAGGGTTAGGGTTAGAGATTAATTAGTCTTAGGGTTTGATTACAGTTAAGATTCAACTATGGTTAGGATTAGGATTCAATTGATGTTCAATTAGGGTTAGGGTTCAATTAGGATTTCCATTGGGGTTGGGGTTCAATTAAGATTAGGATTCAATTAGTGTTAGGGTTCAAAAGGGTTCAATTAGGGTTAAGGTTAGAATTATAGGATAAAGCTTTGGATAAAGGTTAGGATTAGGGTTGGGGGATTAGGACTCAACTAGGGTGAGGGTTAGAATTCAATTAGGGTTAGGGCTACGATTAATTTCAAGCTAGGGTAAGGGTTAAATTAGCGCTAGGTTTTAATAAGGTTTAGGATTCAATTAGTATTACAATTAGAATTAGGGTCACCATTAGAATTAGGGTTAGTATTAAAATTATAATTATGAATAAAGTTTGAATTATAGCTAGGGTTATAATTAGAATTAGGGTTATAATTAGGGTTAGGGTTATAATTAAGATAAGCTTTTGGGTTAGAATTCAATTAGGGTTAGGTTTAAGTTTAGGATTAAAATTTAATTAGGGTTAGGGTTCAATTGGAGTTAGGATTCAATTAGGGCTCTAAGATATATCTTGGAGTCAACATTAGGGTGAAGGTTGGGGTTAGGGTTAGGGTTTCAAAATGAATCCTGGGGTCAACATTAGGGTTAGAATTAGGATTAGGGTTTGAGTTATGGTTTGGGTTTAATTAGGGTTATAGTTCAATTATGGTCAACGTTAGGATAGGGTTCAATTAGGGTTTTGGTTAGCATTAGCATTATAGGATAAAACATGGGGTAAAGTTTAGGGTTGGGGTTGGGGTTAGGGTTAGAATTCAAGTAGGGTTAGGTTACGATTCAATTAGGGTTCAATACAATTAGGGTTAGGGTTAGGGTTAATGTTAGGTTAGATTAATAGTTCAACTAGGGATTTAGGGTTAGGGTTTTGATTATGGTTCAACATTAGGGTTATGGTTAGGATTATGGTTCAATTAGGGTTTTGATTAGGAGCTACAAGTTAATATTAGGGTTAGGGTTGGAGATTAATTAGTATTAGGGTTAGGGAATTATTATGGTTAAGATTTAACTATGGTTAGGTTAGGATTCAATTGATGTTTAAAATTAGGGCTAGGGTTTTAGGATAAAGTTTGGGATCAAGGTAAGGGTTGGGGTTAGAATACAACTAGGATTAGAGTTAGGGTTACAATTACGGTAAGGGTTAATATTTAGTTAGGATTTAATTAGCATTAAGATTAGGGTTTATATTCAATTAGGATTAGGGTTAAACTAGGGTTAAGATTAGGTTAGGGTTATAGGATAAAGCTTTGGGAAAAGGTTAGGATTAAGGTTGGGGTTAGGGTTAGGACTCAACTAAGGTTAGGGTTCAATTAATTTTAGGAACAATTAGGGATAGGGCTAGGATTAATTTTAGGATAGGGTAAGGGTTCAAGTAGGGTTAGATTTTAATAAGGGTTAGGGTTAGGGTTCAATTAGTATTACAATTAAAATTAGGGTTAGGGTTTAATTAGTGATATGATAATGGTTAAGGTTTAATTAGTGATATGATAATAGTTAGGGTTTAATTTAGGATAGAGTTAGAGTGTAATTAGGATTACGGTTTGGGTTCAATTATGGTTAAGGGTTCAAGTGGGATAAGGATTAGGGTTAGAGTGTAATTATGATTAGAGTTTGGGTTCAATTAGGGTTACAAAATAAATATTTTATGTTAGTTGTAGGGTTAGGGTTAAATTAGCATTAGGTTAGAATTAGGTTTAATGTTAGGATTACAGTTAAGGTTCACTTAGCATTAGGGTTCAATTGTAGTATGGTTAGGGTTATGACTTAATTAGGATCAAGGGTCACTTATGGTTAAGGTTCACTTATGGACCAACTGATGAGGATTTTAAAGACCTCCTACACTTTGGGATCTGCAAGACCTGAGAGGGTTATCCCTTAATGCGTTTACAACCTCTGCACCATTATCGTAAACAACATTAACAACAACAGATAATCTCATTTAATAGTTCAACATAATAGGATAATACTGAGTAGAATTGGTTGTTCATCAGTAATATCAACTATTTGGAGCATGAGATAACTACAACACATTCCACAGTGTAAAATAGTCGTTGATTTGCAATTTATAGCAAGTGCTAGGTAAAGACAAACAAAATAATGAACCATACAAATTAATACAACTTAGATCAGTTCAATATATCCATTGAGGGAGTCAAAATTCATAAACATCTAAGGGTTTATGACAGATTTAACACATAACATATAAGATCCTTGAGAATATTGCTTTACAATTTCATAAACATGTATTCTAACCCAGTACTACTTATCAAATCCTTATACATAACATATCCACCTACAATCCCATTCAAGAATTTTAATTAATTCCTTGAATTAAAGCCAAAACATAAATCATACACACCACAACAATGAGATAAACGAGACAACCCTTGATTATCTTATTCAAAATTTAGATATGCATGTACAATGGAGAGACATGAGTTTGAATTAATCATTTCAATTCAAATGCCAGTACTGTCATGAAACATCAAATCCCCATGAATTCAAAACCTACTATAGAATGACTCAAAACCTAAATTGTATTTTCCCTAAAACCATCAAACTTCACAATTTTCTCTACAACTCTACCTAGACTCGACCAAAAAATATCTAACTTGCTAACCCGTACTTCTGCCCTTGAAATCCTTCTTATAGAAATGAAGGAGCAAAAAAGCATTGGGCCAGTGCATCACCAGCCAATTGGACCACTTTGTGACATTCCAAAATTTGTTACAACAACATTTTCCTAGAGAATCCTCTTGTTCATCGTGCCTGCTAAGAATGATTGATGCAGCAACAAAGCTTCAAGAATTCCACGCCAAGACTGCCACCAAAAACAAAATTGTAATTTGTTGTAACTACAACAGCTGACTTGTCAACCATTAATAGGCTACTCCTTTTTACTCATCCTTAGTTATATACGTTTACCCATTTCTAGTATTCCTCATCAATTGGCCAATTAAAATTGATTACCTCATTTACCTTGTCACTATAAGGTGTATACTTAACTGCCACCTAATTCACTTCTCTTTCAAAAGATTCAAAGAATGAACTAGTGCTAATAATTTTATCCATATAGCTCACCAATAAATCATAATCCAAGTCCTCAAAAATTAATCTAATTTGGCAATTGATACTTCATTTTCCCAATCCTGCCATTGTTGGAGTGACCTGATATTTCCCTGCTCATCAATTATGTCAGGTAGCAATGTGTCCCTCCAATCATCAAAGTTCTTCACCAATTCTCTGATATTCCTACTCAAGTCATCTGGTAAGGTCTAAAAACCTTGTAATGACTTAACTAATACCTAAGTAGGCCTTAATGATTTGGTCCTATTATTTACATCAAACCTTGAAGCTTTATACATGATGTCAAGATCATTGGCCCTAGGGATCCATCTTTTAATTAATGGTACTACAACCTCCTGATCCCTATCAATATTATTTATTGCACTTAATAATAAAGAATATAAATAATGTATAGATGATAATTTTTCATCAACTTTCTCATTTAAATATCTCAATACAACATTTACAACCTCCCTTTGCTTTAAGAATATTCCCTCCTCACTCACCTTCAAGGATGCTTGTAACTCTGAAATCTTATGCATTAGTTGCTTCTTCAAAGGATCAAAAAAGTATTCCATTTCTTCATCAGTTAGCTCTAAAGTAGGGCTAAGGGAAGGAGTTTGATTGGGAGACCCTGGTGTAGACATAATAGGAGAAGCAGGAGGCACTAACCTTGATGTGCAAGGTAATGTTCTAATCCCTGGAGCACTTGATGTCTCCCCAATCTACTTGTTCTTTAACCTGTCCACCTCAGTCTGCAGCTCAACATTCCTTTGTTGCATCTTGCTATATTCCTCAATTATGGGATTGTACTTCTCCATTAAGGTTTTCTTTTCAGCCTCCTCTCTTTCAACAGTCTTTTGGGCCAGCTTGGCCACATTTATAGTCAAATTAGTAGCCTCTGTGGTTGAGGTCTCTGAAGCTCTCTTTATTATCAACCCCCCTCTTAGATTTGGGTTAATATTAGTAACATTCGGCTTTCTCCCTTGAGGGGCCAAAGCCCAAATTGCTAAAGTTTCATACTCTTCACTGAAGGAAAAATCTTGCAATGCTTCCTTGACCTCTTCTTCAAAGTCTTGTAAGGGGTGCTTGGACTTTAGAATAGCATTGAAAGCTACAGCATCTGCAATGTCCCATTCAGGTAAAATCAAGACACCAGCTTGATTTACTAATTTTCTCCCCTCCTCAGGAGTGATGTTCTTGAACTCTTCCATTAGTTCAGCTTTCACTTCATCATCATTCTCCTGATCTGACCTATCAGGTCTCAATTCTCTTCTCCTCTTGCATTTATCTTGATATTCTTCCAATTTCATTCTCCATACTAGTTGCAAGAAAACTGGAGTTTCTACAAATGCATTGTCATCTAGAAACTCTTTACATGCCTCCATTCTTGCATCTTGTACACATTTTCCTTTCATATCCAAATCAAAGAGAACCAATTCAGCCAGCCTAGGAGGGGAAGGCATACCCATCTGCATGTCCTAGTCAGTGACAACAATCTCATCCACCAAATCCTCTTGTGATTGTTCAATTCTTTGCCTTTTAGGGCTTGGCTCTGATGGTGGTGGTGAGGGACTATTTTCAAGTGATGCATCCAAGTCAATAATCTTGATTGCTCTAGGCATTTTGAACTTTGGACCTTTTTGTGTGGGCAATTTCATTATTTTATTTCCCTTTTTATCCTCGTCTTCTTCATCACTACTATCATTTCTCTTCCTTTTGTAAATAGGCCATCTTTCTATAGGTTGGTAAGCTGGCCTCACTTCAATTGGCTTGGCATCTTACTCCTGTATGCCCAAATCTGACTCCAAGTTTATCTTTTTGGTCATCAAGGTTCCCATGATTTCTTTGAAGTTGCCCATCAAGAAGTCAATTTTCTTATGATATGGACTGAACTCCATCAATGGATCATAATTTGGATCCATTTTGTGTGCAATAGCCAATAGCTTGTCATAAGCTACCCACTTCTTCTTGTTCAACTCTTGCCTATTTAGGTCAAATTCATTTCTAATCAAGTCTTCAGGGATCATGTTGTCACTTGGGGCCACACCTCAAATGGTATTCCTTAAAAAAATTCTCAAAATGTATCCAACCTCCCTTTGAAAAAACAAAATCTGACACCATAGTGTAATCTAGGAAGAATGTTCCTTTACCTTTCCTAGTAAAGTTGTCCTCATGGATACAACCAATCTTCCACATAACTTCTGCAAACCCCACTCTTGGTAGAACATTATATGGCAATATATGAGGGGTCCCCTGAAAACCATACACCCTCAAGATAGTGTTGACTGGGTATGGAATGATATCACCCCAGTTATGGAAAACCTTCAATTCTGGCTTCCTCCCCTTTGTTCTGAGGAAATCATGCAACTCATCAAGAATCCTGGGTACATTTACCATAAGCCTAGCTCTCAATCTAGAAGCAAAACAATTGTCAAAATACACATAACTAGTGTTTTAACTATTACATGATAAATTTGCATTCCATACCTACACCGAAAAACTTTCTCCATCAACCCACTGCCTTAACTCCATCTTCTCAGAGAAGAATTCAACATTCTTATACAAGAACATATACATTAACGTGGAATACCAGAAGAATGGAGTGCTTGTATCATTTTTCTGTAACTTTTATAGCCCTTCATGTATCTTTTCGACCAATAAAGAAGCAAAATCATAAATTACTAAGAAATTAGGGTGTTGTATTTGCACCCCCATAAACATGTAAGCAATAGGCATCACCGTGTTGGGGTGAAAACCCAAAATTTGGAACAATGAGTAAAAGGTAGCCAATAAATGCTTTGCAAAGCAATTCAGTCTAAAAGGTTCTTGGTCATTAGGGCTAATATGGAATTTTAAACCTCCTGCCCTATCCAAATGAGGTGGGAGCAACTTAGCTCTGAAAAGTCATTTCGACCTCCCATATTCCTACTTCATCTCTTCAAGATCAATTGGAACCAAGAATGTACTAGTCTCACTCAGATCAAAAACCTATCAGAATTCCTCTATATTGATGCTTAACAGAACCTTTCCATCATTATTTCGAATCACTTGTGTGACAAGGTCATATCGTGCAACCACTACCCTAAGCAAGTCTATATCAAGGAACACATTCGGTACCACTAATTTCCCCATATCATACATCCAACCATTAGAAAAGGGGTGGGAAAAATTCCTCTATCCAAACCACAATCTAAACATCTCTAGACCAGTAAGAGGAACCCTAGCATCAGTTATGTTAGAACAATTATATACTAATCCCTCCCCTAGAGTTTTTCCTCGCATCAAAACCAACCCCTTCTTCCTATCACTTTTTGACAAGGGAAATTGATCGAAGAAATCATCATATAAGTTTCTACTTAAATAATCAATTTGGCCAGAGTGTTGCTTTGTTGGTGTCAACCTGAGTAAACTAGGGCTTCCTTGCTATTTCAAACTTTAAACAAACTAGTGCTTAACAAAATATGAAATTACAAAACAAAACCTTGCAATTTCCCACAATTCAATTAACTTATAGCCTTAAAACAACTATTGACAAGCCCTATGACAAGCACACAGCAAATTTCCCCCAAATTCAAATTTAGAATAACCAGGAGATACATAAATAAACTCATGGCTTTGTGCTTGCAGAAACCCAAATTCTTGTTGTAACAAATTGTAACTTCATCCTTGGCTCCGCAACTGCTCTGCAAAGATTTTTTGAATGCTTTATGATACCAAAAATAGAAGAAAATTTTCTTTATTTTGATCAAACCTTGGCAGTAGATGTCATGTTCGCCATTAAAGCTTACTCGCGCGTTGTACGAACGGCTCCAATCGCATTTGATGCAGATTCAAATATTGGTCATTGATCTTTCACCTTGGTTAGATCATCGAATGGCTTCCTTCAAATCAAACTAACATAATCTCCATTGTGACAACAAGGGGCCCACCATACCACGAGTTGCCAAAAAAATCCACGTGGCGTTCACCCGCGATATCGCAATCATAGAAACCTTGCAACTTCTGATCACGTGATGGCAAAAAACAATGGATCTTCAACCATCGGCAATCCAATTCATCCAACACAATCACGAGCTTTATCTTTAACCATCGAGCACCTTTCCTATTGAGTTTATAACATCTGTGTTGATTTGAAGTACATGCATCTCATAAACACTTTAGCAACCCACTGCGTAATGTATTAAAATCAAATATATGTATCAAAGTATTTTATCATCCCTTCAGCATCACTGGATGAGACACGTGGTGCTTTCCTATGATATCGCATACAACCAAGAGAGTGTGGTTGGGTCATTGCAGGATGGTGGTGAACAGATGAGATCAAATGATGATTGATCAATGGTCGTGTGAACTTGTCCCTCTACAAAATAAAAACATTTATTAAAGGAATAAGGGGACATCACTAGGCCAACGACAAATAATGACATAAGTTGTCACTTAAATGAGGGAGCATGAGACCATCCAAGACTTAGGAGAATAAAATTAAACAAAGGAAATAAAATGATAAAACTAAAGGGGTCCAGACCTAGACAAAGCAATGGGACTTAAGATGTTTTAAAAACCCTCCCAAAAAGTAACAGCCGAATAGATCATTCCTAAGGCATAAGATAATACTAGGGTTTTACATGAAGACAAAGAACCCCAACCCTAGGATTTTCCCAAACACCATACATGACAAAAGACATAAGGTAGGATAAAACTTTGAAGTTCCATCAGGTAGATGGTTAAAAGGGTAGAGAGCAGAGAGATGTGAGTGAGAGAGAGATAGATCTGAGAGAGGGAGAGGTGGTAGGAGGGTGAGACTTGAGAGAGAGTGGGAGGGAGTGGGATATAGATAGAGGGTAGAAGGTTTAAGGGTTAAGGTTGTACATTTTAGGGTTAAGGGTAGACGGGAGAGAGATAGAGGGAGAGAGAGAGAGAGAGAGAGACCTGAGAGAGAGGGGGGGTAGGAGGAGAGTCTTGAGAGAGAGAGGGAGGGAGTGGGAGAGAGATATAGGGTAGAGAGTTTAAGGGTTTAATAATTTAAGTTTTAAGGGTAGAGGGCTAAGGTTAGAGTGGAGAGACATTGGAGTGAGTGAGAGAGAGAGAGACTTGAGAGAGGTAGAGGGGGTAGCAGGGAGAGACTTGAGAGAGAGAAAGAGAGAATTAGAAAGGGGAAGGGAGAGGGGAAGAGCAGAAGAGGGGAAGAAACAACCCATTAGTTCTGCACATGGATAAAAGTTCATAAAATTAGATCTCCCATACATATTTTGTTGAAACCTAGGCTTGAACCTCTCATTTCACATGCTTTTCTTCACAAAACTCTTGAGGATAGCAGTTATACCTTCTTTATTTCTCATCCTACACCCTATTCATGCATCTTACAATTACAACAATATCCATGGGGCCTCTTACACATGCTATAGTAATCACAAAAACTGTAAGAGACCCTTTATATCATGTTTGGACTACAAAACCCTCAAAAATAGGGTAACTGGGTTGTATGCAAAGAAATGAAGCTTTCTAACTCAAATCAATGCCTTAAGCCCTAAAATCAAATTCAAATCAAAGATAACACATATCTTCATGACCTGGAATTGATTTCACATCAAAATATGGCTGCATGTGACTGTACAGTTCTGCATAACAAGAAAAATACATAAATTGTGAAGAAAAACACAGATTTTTGAATGTCAAGAGCTTGTATTTTAAATCCTCAACCATCAACAACCATTACAATGATCACTTTATGCCTTTTAAATGCCTTTACACATCAACCACTAAACAACCACCTCTACAACTAACTTTTTAATCTTTTATGATCACATGAAACATAAAACACACTAATTTCAAGGTTGTTAATATCACTATTGAAATTTTTTAATTTTTTGACCTTTCAAACATTAAAAAGTACATCATTAAATTAATTATGTAATGGCATAATAATTAAAAACATCATGAATTAATTATGTAACCACATAATTCAAATATAATTCTATCAATAAATTAATATCAAATAGATAATATAATCGCATAACTCATACATTTCAATGTCATTGATCTTCTTCATCCAACTCTTTGTCTGTATCATCCGATCTAGATTTGATAGTGTAAGGATTGGTCATATCATCATCATTGTCATTGATATCAGTTTTGATAATGTCATCATCCACATGGATATCATCTTCATGAACATTAACTCCTACATCATCATGATCTAGTTCCTCCTCTTCGACATCTTCGTCAGGGACATCATCAACTAACTATTGATCCTGATCATCATCTACATCATCTTCTAGTTCTTTGTTATCTTCTTCTTCCACCACATTACACTTTATTTTCCTTCCTCCTGGATCATGTCTAACAACAAATGACCAACCCGGTTTACCTGGAACCTTTGAGTAAAATACCTGCTCACATTGGCTTGGAAGAACATAGGGCTCATTTCCAACTCGCTCGATCGACCTTGTATTAACCATGATAAATCTATTATCATGTTCAATAACAGTTCTCTTAGGATCATTTTCATTCAATCATAGCCTATACCATAGAACGACGAACAAAATTAATCTAAAGGACTTAAAGTCACACTCAAGTATATCATCCAAAATCCCATAATATCAATTTTCTGAGACTTCTAGATGTATGTCGCTTCTAGATGAAACATTAATCACCTAAAAGAATGTAGTTATACCATAATCACAAGTTTTCTTCATGTCATCCAACATTTTGATTCAAAATTTATGACCATTGCACCACATAGCCTTGTGGTGTTTCACCTACAATATGTCAAACATGTAAAAATTATTGCAATATCATCAGTTGATAAACATATTTATTCTTGGCCAAATGTATGCAAAGAAAACAATCTCAACATATATATACATCAATATAACTAAAAATAATTAAATAATATGGGTGATTAATATATTTATATGTACCTGTTTATCTCTTAAACCATATGCTAAATCAATTTCCTTTGGTGTAACATTGGAATCTCCATTATGATGAGCTTCTTTAACCAATGAAACCACACCTTCCCATGTTAATGCATGACCAAATTGTTGACATCGTTCAATCCATACTGTCATCCAATCAAGATTGTTTGCAACATACAAATGTAGTGCATCTCACTCTCGACCACCTGTATCAAAAAAAATTGAAATTCACAAACAATGTATAATTAGTTAAATACCATAGTATACGACCTTAATTTATAATTGATGTATATTGAAGATTAAAAATTAAATAAGTACAATATACATAAAAACCATATGTAAAATATATTCCAATAATTAATCTCCATGACCATCTTATAATTACCTCTCACTTTCCTCAATCTACCTTTCCCCATCAGGTACTCCCCTTCAAATTTGTTAATGCAGTTGGGATCCTAAATGCGATCTACATGGATCTTTGTTAAAAACTTAGGAAGATATTCACTAATGTACACCATGGTCTGGTATACCATATATCCCTCCACCATAGAACCCTCAGGATGTGCTCTTTGTCTAGCCAAAGCCTTCAAAAATTTCAAGTGCCTCTCAACCATCCACATTGACCTTGTGTGTACAGTCCACATAATTCAACTTCCTCAACTTGGTGGTTGAGGTAGTGTTCTGTGCATTGAAAATTTGGTTGCAGACACTTTTTCATTTCACACATTAAACGAGAAATTTTTCTCTTCCAATAATTCTATATCTTCTTTATAGATTTCTTTAGATGACATCCATCTCCAAGTGATTCAAGGTGCAAATATATTAACGAGATTTAACAAAAATATACAATATATTACATAACAAGTAAAAAAAATAGAAAATATAAGACCTATACAACAAATTGAACAAATATCACTACTTAATTATGTATTTCCAAGATCATATATAACTTTCTTAACATTCTTGTTCAAGTTGTATGAGAGATAGAGGTAGAAATATAATCGCAACAATTGCAAATGATCTTTTCATTATTTTCCAAAAGTAGAAAACATAATACACTAAAAAGTACATGCATTATACAAGTGTATATAATATACCAGAATAATTACCTTAATGAAGGTATGTCAATCATGCATTTTCATCCCTAACCCAAATTCACCTTTCTTTGTTACTATATTGTTTATGTTCGCAGCAAATCCTGTGGGAAATAGAATTTTTTGTATGACTTCTTTTATAGCATTGTTTTTCTGCTCTGTTAATAACCAAGGAAGGGCACTTATATTAATTTGGTCTCCATCACTATTTAATTGAATGAAATTTTGCATTGTGTAGGGTGAAGCCACAATAGTGGTTTACAATTGAAGTGAGGAAGGAAAACTCATAGAAAATGAATGCATGGCAAAAAAATTGATTTTAGGGGTTCGTACAAACCTATTGTTTCGACTGAACCCATTAGGGGTTCGCTAGAACCTAGGTTTGGGTGAACCCTCCTAATACTTTTCCGCCAAAAAATCCATGAAAACCCCTTATAGAAGGGGGGTTCGAATGAACCTTGGTTCGAGCGAACCCCTAGGGGTTCGCTCGAACCCCCTTTATTCCTCATCCCCTCCCTGAGAAACAAAAAAACTTGAATTTTGGCACTTCAAAGCTTGGGTTGAGGATGAAAATGGAGGAATATTCACGAACCCAACTTGAATTAGGTAGTCCTCAGAATGAGTTATCCAACAAATATGATTTTAATATGTTTTGGTTGTATTATGTATTTTTTTTTTACTTTTATTAAACATAGGTTTTTCATCGAAAATGAAGGTCTATGTTCTGCACATCTGGAAAAATAACAAATTATCAAAAAAAATTGAAAAATATGAGTGCACCAGATATTGAAGTCCTTGATCCGACCAAAAAAAAATTAATTTCGACATATACAAAAAAAGTTATGTGTTATACAGTTGTGATATGTCTAAATTGTAATTGGTTTGACTTTGAAACTTGATTAAAGAAAAAATATTCAATAAAAACCTATCTAACCAAGGGGAAGCACTAGATATCAGAGTTATAAATCTAAATTCGAAAGAATTAGAATTTTCTCCTTCATGGAAAAAAATTTATGCGTTATACAGTGTGCATCACTTTTTAAAAATTTTGTTTTTTGAAAAAAACCAGTTTTGTGGGAGATGGAAAAAGAAAAAGTGCAATATGATTCCAAAATTTTTGAAAAAAATATTTTTAGAATCTACAAAAAAAATGTGACGAGACTCTAGTTTTCATCATCTTCAAATGCTTCATGGTTTAGCCTCTATAGGTGCCCGAATGTTGAGATTTAGTTTAAAAAAATAATTTTAGTGTCCACTTTGGCCAAAAATTGTAAACCACTATTGTGGGATCACCCTGCATGATTGGCTTCCTGAATGTCACTACAAATTTTGACAATTTTTTCTTTGTCATTCCTTCCATCCAATATTTTCTATAACGTTTCTGTTATATTCTTTCTGATATGCGTTGTATCAAACAAATGCACAATTTGTAGTTTCTCATAGTAGGGCAACCTACTAAATTGTCTAGGATAACTTTTCAGTCCATGTGGAAGCCGACCATTAATTTCTTGATGACCTTTATGAAGCATATAAGTTAAAAAAATTAACGACAATCATTGTCAATTACAGCATGAGTAAACACAACACAATATAAAAATATAACTATATCATATATGTATAGATAAACAATTTGATCTAATGTATAACCTTGATGATTAATTTTCTATTATATTCCAACTTCCATAGGTGAGGTGTCATTCTTCGTGGTTTTGATGTAGTCTCCTCTTTCCTATTGAAAAGATGTTTTTCAGTAGTTCGATACTTATGATTTCTATGGAGGTAGTGCCTATACTCATCAAACACCTACTTTCCTAAACTTGTTGAATGATGAGATTTCATCTTTGGACCACAAATTGGACATGCAAGTTTTCCCTTTGTTTGAGGACTGCAAGGATCATATATAATTAGATTAAATATGTCAATTTTATAATTATATATACGAATAGATTATTTTAAAACATGCATGAGTATCTACTATAAAATTAAATATTGTTAAAGTGCAATAACATTATAACATACCACAAAAATGTGTTAGCCCTGGGGCATCATGAATTGTCCATACAAGCATTGCATGGAATTGAAATTGTCTTTGTCCTATTGGTCTAGAGACATCATACATAGTGACACCATTCCATAACTTTAATAACTTGTCGATAAGAGGCTCGATATATAAATTCATAATTTTAACTTGGTACTTACCTAGTTGAATGAACATAAACATTACATAATTATTATAACCATTTTACCGCAATATATATAAATTAATGTACATGACTATTGAATGAAAAAAATATGTCATTATGCAACAAATAAGACAAATGAGATGCTACTACGTTAGATAAAATTGATGTAAACAAATACCTGGAACAATCATTGACAACATTATGTGCTCTCTCTTTATTGACATCCATGGAGGAATGTTATTGTTGATAACAAAAACAGGTCACACCGAGTAAATAGATCTCATCTCTCCAAATGGATTGACACTGTCCGCTCCCAATGAAAGCCTGAGATTATGAGGTTCTTCTTTAAAGTGTGTCCATTTTTTCTCCATGTCCCTAAATGCATAACCATCTACAAGCATTCAAAGAGTGTCATCTCCACTTCTATTCCATGCATGGTAATCCATAAATTGTGCTAAGCTTTCACACCTAAATAATCATTGCATACATGGAATAATGGGAATATAATGAAGAACCTTGTGAGGCTCCTTTTTTGGTAGTTGATCTGTTCGATATCTATGGATATGACATTCTGAGCATTCTATTACAAATTCATGTTTTTTATGATATATAATATGATCATTGGGATGTGCATCTATTGTTTGATACTCCATTCTGATATCTTTCATAATTCCAAATAAATCTCGGTATGAGCAAGGTAAAATATTTGATGGTGGTAACAAAAATTCACCAATCAATCCATACAAATAAGTAACAATTTTAATATAAAGAATATTAATGGTACATATTTCATCCTTTATTTACTAGTGAGAACTAACAACAATTGAAATAGATGAAAAGATGATATATATGACATACCTTGGAAGATCAGGAGATTGTGTGTTTATAAATCATTCATAACCTTCTAAGCTCAACAAAGAACAATATAGCAAAAGAAAGAGTTAGAGTCTTCATAAAGTGGGCTCAGATGCCTTCCTCGTTAAAAATCATGAACATCATCAAAGTCATCTTGATCATCATGATCAACTCTACCACTAAACGTGGTCATAGATCAAATGTATTTGTACCATCACTTTAACCGTGGTTTTTGGCACATGATCATCTTCTTCCATATGATCATTAACTTCATCTTTGATATTCACAACTCCATGTTCGTCGGCTTGCAAAACCATATTCTCCGGGCCATGATAATCCATATCATCTGCCCTAGGGCGCCCCACCTTTATAATAATGATAGACACAAATAAACCATGATCACGATCAAGTGATTATATACATATATATAAAATGTTAAAATGATATAAACATTTACAAATCTAATCAATATAAACACATATAACGAATAACCTACCAGTTCATTTATAATCATGCCTCCCTCTCAACGCCACCAGCGTTTCACTATGTTTTCAATTGTTGTGATTAAAAATCATTCATACCCTTTAAGTTCTTGCAATTATTGCATGACAATAATACTTCCCATCACCCTTTCTTTCAATTCAAACACACCATCGTTGTCTCTTCATTTTGTTTTTAATTAATATTATCTCGATACGATTTTTCTTTACTGCCTTGACTATTTACATCTTCAAAAATATCAAACTCCACACTCCAACACTTTTATCTGGGGAGCAGGTAACAAAATCTATACTGGCGATATTTACACCAAAAATTGCGCGCAACCACCCCTAAAAGAGAAGAGTAGTCTGAAGTTTAATTTAATCTCAAAAATCAATTTAAAATGCTAATCTAAACTTATTAAATTGGATTTTTCTATGATCAAACTGCTAGACTCCTAAATTAGAATATTGAACTTGACTATAAACTTCCTACAATGATGGAGGTGTAGCAGCTATAAGAGCGCGTGACCCATTCCTATGAGCAACAAACAGAACTAACACACAGTTAATGTCAATAATGGATTTATCCTTTTGGCTAGCATGCAATGTCACTTATGACAAGCTTATCCTTGTGCCTCAACATTGAGAGAGATCCCTTAATCGCATAAGGAAGCACACACTAGTATAATTTGGAAAATAAATGACTAGGTGACTAAAAATTTTAGTCACAACAACTAAAAATGACTAAATTCTGCTCATTTTTTGCAACTCAGCTATAAATGAGTAAATAAATTACTAGTTTAGTCGTTGATTAAAAATTATTTAGTCACACAAATAAAAATGACTAAATAGTTAGTCATTTATTTAGTCACAATCCATTTGAATAAATCATTTAAGGAATCAAGAATATAGCCCGCCAAAATACTCTAAAACTTTAATAAACATACCCAAAAACTTTTGTCAAAATCTTATTTTCAAGCATAGCCCACCAGAATGGAGTTTTCATTTTAATAAACATACTGAAAACCTTCACAAACATTTTCAAGCATAATCACTAAAATGGAGAAGTGTTTCAATAAATGACAGAGAATAAAGAGGAGATATGGGGAAAGGAGGCATAGACTATTGCTTATCTCATTCCTACTCTGCTCAACAAATCTTACATTGTTCTCATTACTATTTGTAATCTAGGTATTTACTTGACATATATTTGCATAATCTCAAATTCCTTCAGAGGCTTTTGAAGTATCAATGTATCCTATATATGGTTTAGAATGATTTCTTTTAATTAGGTATTAACACTAATTTTTAATTTTTTTTATTAAATTAATTAATTAATTAAAATAAATATAAATAAATAAATATTTTTATTTTTATTTTTATTTTTATTTATTTATTTATAAATATATAAATAAATAAAAATAAAAATATCAATATGAACTTTGATATTTTTTACCGATGATATATGTCATTAGTATGACTTCGGTCCATTTAGTGAAATATTATGTTGCAGTTATAATGAACTTGTGTCCATTTGATTATAACTATTTAAGATTTATAGTTTTAAATATTTATACAATAATGATATGAGACTCATTAATATCATTGTGCCTATCAATATTAATTATATACTAACACATTTATATTAAATTCAACTTTTTCTAATTCTTTTTTTTTTTTTAATTAAATAAATAAATAAATGATATATTTCCCTGCACTAGGATAATGTGGAGATCTCCCAACTCCTATCACACTATCCTTTGGCATTGTATTCATTACTCCAGCCTACTAGGGTTTTATGACATCTTAACATCTTCATGATCCCTAAATAGATCTCAAATTTTGTTTTAATCATTTTCATGGTAACCCTTGAGTTCCATAATCCACCTTCAATTCTTCTAAGAACGCTATGGTCTTAAGCTAGACCGTGATAGTATGCATATAAAGCAATTCCTTCATACCTTCCATTGTTCCAAACCACCACTCACTGCCTTGCTTAAAATGTTGCCTCCATAAGCACAATAGCATGTTTTAAAATCATGGTTGCCATTGATTGACCATTAAAGTCACCACTTTCATCAAGATACAATGAGATTTTTGTCTTCAAACTCAAGGCATTATGCAAGATAACATTGTAAATTGCTTGTTGTGTACGATTTTATTTTCTTGCACATTTACTATTTTTCTAACTTCCTTTAAGACTGGGTATTGCACCCTTAGCTACAATCTCAAACAGCTCACTCACTATCACTTGAAGATTCCTTTCATGAGCATCCTTCTATAAAATCAAACTATGCCCTTTAGACTACCTACTTACTATAGGGGACTCATTGTTTCATGGTATTGTAGATCTTAATATCCTTCAATCTTATTGACACTACTTCACAGTCCACAAGGTATTATTCACTATTCTCCCATCTTTGATGAGTCTCAAAACACTGCTCTAACATGCAATCCACTACCTCCATTATACATTAATGGTTAAGAAGAAATATTGAACCCATGATTACCACTGTTACTTTATTTGGATAGTCATTCCCTGATTGCATTTTCCTTGTCTAACACTACCAAAAGCATTTGAAAAACCCTTAAGGTCAGCAAGGGGGTAAGAAAACTCACTATTAAAATCTCCACTTTACTATGCAAGGTTTGAGCTTTATTATCTTGTCACTGCTAGCCTCTTTTTGACTATCACATCTCAAGTGACTGCATTCTTCTTACCATAGATTGCATTTACAAATGTCACTAAGCTACATAGTGTGCTTGTTATTGGCTACAATCTTTAGATTGCAATATTTTGTTATTAGCTACAATGTCTCAATCTTTCTGGTATTGCAACCTCACTAATCCGCTAGAGTTATTGTTTATGTTTCTATGGAGGCCTAGCGTTTGTACCCTAATCATGCTCTTACCAATGCTTCTGTTGGTATTAAAAAATAACCTTAAATCTTGGGTCAGAAAATTAGTTGTCTTGACAAGGTTGTGGTATGATCTTGGATTGTATCCTCGAGTGTGTGAGAGTCTTGTGTTTGATCATTAAGGTATGTAAACTTGATCAAGGAAATGTATCCTATATAGCATGGGTCTTGATTTAATACTTTCTATAATGGTTATTAGCAAATCACATTATTATAGTTTTTGGTAACCCAAGATTGCATTCAAGTATGTAACAAATTTGGTTTGTAGTCTAAGCTATACACTTTTAAGTAACATTCATAAAGTTTAGAAAATCTTGATCACTCTCTAGAATAGCCCATTAAACATGGGTTGTGCTTGAATGCACTACATAATTGATATAACACAACCACTCTGCATATCAATCAGAGTTATAGGCTCTCTATTGCAGCAACAAGTAATCACTCTTGGATCATGCTATAATTACATCGTAACTTGTTAAACTTGAGACAACCTAAATTCACCCAATGATGATTGACACCTACATTATACAACCTGAATTAACTACATTATATGAGTTCCTCCATTTCTATCACAACATAGCTGCATTAAACTTGGGTCACACATGAATGCATCATGTATTTGTTATAGCACAATTGTGCTACATGACCAATAGAGTTATGGATCACATAATTACAGTCAAAATAATATGTTCCTTGGTTGTGATCTTATGGTGATTCCACACAACAAAATCTGGACATGAAATTCTCAAAACCCTAAACCTCTAAAAATGAAATATGATGACATGTTGCTTTAAAATATGATTTTCAAACCTGGAACTACAAATCTGACTTCATAACTAAATTCTACAAAAAGACAATGACTACTCTCAACCTGGTGATATCTTCTTGAATTTTTTCTAATTTTTCTCAAGAAAATTGTCCTTAGTTCTCCACAAACTGTCTCAAGTCTAGAGAAAATTCACAAGTATAGCAAAACACTATCGCAATAAATCAGCGAACTCACTTTTCTTTATGTCGGCCACAATTTTATTTTTTTCTTTATTTTCATGTTTGTCAAAATTTTGACGAAACTGCTAGTCGAAATTTAGATGAAACCCAAGTTTGTCAAAATTTCGATGAACGTCAGAGATAAACTTTTAAAAAATTGAAAATTACATATCAAATTTTACAAGCACCCGACAATACATCAAATTATACATATTTCGTTAGAAATTTTCATCGGATTTTGTAGTCAAATGAGTTAGTGGATGCCCATGATGAGGTTAACTTCAAATAAATAACTTGAAATTCCCTCACTAAGCTTCACATGCTCTTTTATAATGGCTTCAAATCAGAATTGACATTTGTCAAGATCATCAAAATAAGGATCTTGCATTACTTGTTGGCTGAGATTCTCTTGGATGGCTCATAAATCAACATTTTCTGCAAGGAGACACCAATCAATTTTTAGTAGTTTACTTACAAATAGGAAAAGTAAAAGAAGAAAAAGAAAGAGCATCCAAAATGGAAATGAAATGAAAATAGATGGAAGGCACTTACAGACAACAAATCCACACCATTTGGTTCCAAGTTGGGAACAACAAGGAATAAATCTTGATGCTTCCATTGAGGATAGGCATGTCAATCTCTCAAATTAGTCACTCCTAGCCATACATCTTCATTGGGAGTTCCAAGATACTTATTTCACACAAAACCTCTCATGAATAGAATAACTTGAAATTGGAGATGCTCTTATAATGTCTACATCATAGGTGCTCATGATAAGGTTAACTTCAAATGAATAACTTGAAATTCCATCACTAAGTTCACACACTTTTATAATGGCTTAAAATCATAATTGAGATTTGTTAAGATCATAAAAATAAGGATGTTGCATTGCTTTTTTGGATGAGATTCTCTTGGATGGCTCATAAATCAGCATTTTCTGCAAGGGGACACTAATCAATTTTTAGTAGGTTACTTACAAATAGGAAAATTAAAAGAAGATGACATAAAGATTAGATGATAGAATTGGCATCATACAAATTAATGTGCATACAAGTATAAATTAATAAGAACCAATGTGCATACTTACAAATTAATCCAATGAACCATCTGGGTCTGCTCTACTCTTTATTGTGTCAAGTATTGCCTCATGGTTAGACTCACAGACCTTCCACAAGGTCTTCTTCAAAGGTCTACCCCCATATTTGGTCAAATGAACATTGGATTCCATGACAAGGTTTGAGCAATGAAGAATCTTTCAATGCGTGTCAAAGTCCTGAAACAACCAATATTTAAAACTCTTATGTGGGTACCTTCTAAGCCATGTTCCAATAACAAAAACTGAGCCTGTAGGGTATTAGATGTTTTCTCCATCTATAATTGAGGCCTCTAATTTCTTTTTGGTCTCAACACAATGACACAAGTAATAGTTAGTTCCCTCTTCATTTTTTTCAACTGCAATAACTGCATAAACATGCCCTACATTGATATGTGTAGCAAATCTCTTGAAATTAGTCAACATTACAAATACACTACAAAGATAATAATATGAATTTCAAAAACTAAGAAAGTAGATATATTACCATGTTGAACTAGATCTGATATGTGGTCAAAGTCGACCGATGAATCTATCTATGTTAGTTCCAATTTCGTCGAAGGTTGATACATGTGAAGTGGGCTAAGATAACTTAATGACCATTTCTAAACCCACTCATTTGACTCACAATCATCCCAGGCTTGCATTGTACATGAAGAACAAAAGCATACAATCTTTTGTGTATTGATACTCCATGAACCTACATTTGAGTTTATAAGAAAAGAATGTATCTCACTTGATCCTATTAGTGTACAACAATCCTCATATGGCACAATGTTAGTATCATCCATCAACCAAAAAAATATATGAACTAAAGATGTACCTTCATTACCTGGACCCATCAAAGCATTACACCACTCAACAATTGATTTTGCATCTATCAACTTTGCATTGTCTTTATACTTTAACTCTTCTCATGCTAATGCTCTTTTCACACATTCTCCTACACCATCATGCTCCCCCTTTCCATGCCCATCCTCACAAAAGTTCCACATATGTTGAACACCTATAATGACATGCATCATGCTCAACTAGTAGAACATGCATGAGTTTTTGAACTATGTTGCATAGTTATTCGACCATATTAAGTTTTGACCATATGTTATTCCCCTCTGAGCTAAATCACTATAGAACATCTGGAAGCAACCTTGCATGAACTTTGGAGAATGTGTGTGATCATCACTAATATAAAAGTGATACTCCCTCAATACCTAAACCTTTGCTCCTCTATACTATCAACTGCATGAATGAATGTTATGTGCACAAATATTGAAACCTATGTGGAGTTGTAATATTGTGACTACACCTCATGTTGTGGCTATAGAGTGTATTTCTCTACAAATACAACCATTGAAACTATGTTTCCAACTAGAAAGGTGTCCTTGCATAGCTTGAATTGTGTGTCTAGCCATTGGGCTCTATGGGTATGTCTTGCATACTCATACACTATATTGTCACAAAACATGGACATAAACTAATACATTGGAATCTTTTGAATAACCAAATCACATGTTTTTGCTTGATTACCATGTTTTATAGCATATGTCACTATTTTATACTTCCTGAACTCTACTAGTTTTTGTCCCACCTCATCTGTGCTTTCCATATGTTGACATACTGGCATACGTTACAAGCCACCACAACGCTAGCATTAACCATCCAAGCATGTTGTCCTATAGAATATTTTTCCATCCTCTATTTCACATAAAAAAAATTGATAAGAAGTCTCTTGAAGATTTTGGTGGGGATTATATGCCACAATTTTGTAAAGCATCGTTAGTATGCAAATCTAAACATATAGAATGATAAACATCATAATGGTTAGAAAATTCAATATGTAGTCTACAACAACAAGTAGTTTGTGTGTGATTTATCTTGACATAAAAAGGTTTAATCATTTCAAAATATCTTTGACAAATACTAATTTGAGGATAAGCCTATTGAAATTTATGAAAAAATTGGGTTTGAGTCATATCCAAAAAATATTTTGGATGTGGCTCATAGATCTAACTACCTATTCTCCATTTTACCACATCCCTTTGATTCAGAGATGGTCTTGTTTTATTATTCCAATACTCTTCAATTAGTGTTCTCAATGCTTCAACAACTTTTTTATCTTAAATCATGGCAGTCTCCCCGAGAATGCCAATAATTCATTTGAATCAGTGCCCTCAATTCTTTTTTGCCTTTGAATTGCTCTTGATAAAGTTTTTCTATTAATTTTCAATTGTTCACTCATCTCTCTAATGAGATGAGCTCTCTTTGTTTGACTACTTACCAAAGTTGATGTAATGACACATCGAGTGACATTACTATCCTTCACAATAGTGTTTTCACTTGAAACATTTGATGTTCTCAACCCAAGAGTCTTCATGATGTTTCTATACTTTATACCCCACATCATTTCAAGAAATAGTTGACATCTTGCGATCTCATTTAGCATTTCAAAGAACAATTTTGAAATCTTATCAGCATATCTTCTACAAGTGTGTGTTGGAATCTTACCTTCCATGTGCAGCAAAATATCCTCATCAATATTAATCAAATACTTTGGCTTTCTACACAAAATTCTAGGTGGTGTTCTCCTAGGTACATATATCTCAACATTATGAATTTCATCAATATTTAAGTGAGGTGGGTTGGATTGCATACCTTCAATCGAGGGTGGAATAGATGACATACCTTGAGGTTCACATGGGGATGATGGCATACCTTCTTCATCAAATCTGAGTGATGATGTACTCTCAACTTGAGATGTGGTGGATTTTGTCCAACCATATTCACTTGCAGTAGATGGTGTCTCTCTATATTCACTTGCGGTAGATGGTGTCTTCCCATATTCACTTGCGGTAGATGGTGTCCCTCCATATTCACTTGTACTTAATGGTGTCCCTTCGTATTCACTTGTGATGGAGTGTGTGTCTCCAACTATGGTATTTGAATCTGTCTTACCATGATGCTTTCACATTCATGCCCTTTGTTCTGCCAATGCCTTTTCTCTTTTTGATGGTTGAGGTTCCTTTTCAATTGGCTTGTTTTCGTCAATCGTATCCAATTTCTTCTTTTCATGATATTCGCTCACCTATTCTCCCTCCTTTGCTTTATTGCTTTCATACTCTTCATCTGTTAGTTTATACTAACTCATTTGACTAAAAAATATGATGAAAATTTCTGACAAAAGATGTATAATTAGATGAATCATCGAGTACCTGTGTATTTAATGTGAAATTTTCAAACAAAAAAAAATGTGTGCCTGATGTTCATCGAAATTGAGATGCTCCATGATTTTCATCACTTTTTCGACAAACATCGGGCATAAATTTTAATAAATAAAAATGAGTTCAACAACTTATCTATACTTGCGACAATGTTTTCATGCTATACTTGTGAATTTTCTATACGTGTGATAGTTTGTAGAGGTTATAGGCCAGATTTTTTTGGTGCAAAATATCATAATTATTAGATTTTGTTACCTGTCCATGATTAAAAATTATTGGAGTGTGAGTTTGATATTTTTTGAAGATCTAAATATTCAAGCTTGGTAAAAAAAATCATGTCAGATAATATTAGTACATAACAAAATGAAGAGACACTTGCTAGATTGTGGGCTAGATTGAAAAGAAAGGGTGATGGGAAATGTTATTGTCCTTGCAATAACTACAAGGGCTTAAAGACAAGAAGACTTTTAATCACAACAGTTGAGAAACACTGTAGGCATCATGGTCGCGTTAAAGGGGGGCATGATTATCATCCATTGGTAAGTTGTTCATTATATGTATTTATATTGATTGAATTTGTAAATGTTTATATCATTTTAACATTTTTTATATATAAAAAAAATCACTTGATCATGATCATGGTTTATTTGTGTCAATCATTATTATAAAGGTGGGGCACCCTAGGGCACATGATATGGATTATCACAGCCCGGAGAATGTGGTTTTGCAAGCAGAGGAACATGGAGCTGTGAATATTGAAGATGAAGTTAATGATCCTATGGAAGAAGATGATCATACACCAGAAAACATAGTTGAAGATGATGGTACAAATACATTGATCCTTGATGCATTTAGTGGCGCAGTTGATCATGATGATTGAGATGACTTTGATGATGTTCATGATTTACCTATACTTGAGAAGGCATACGAGCCCCTTTATGAAGGCTCCCAAACAAATCTTCTCTCTGATGTATTGTTATTGGTGAACTTGAAAGTTATGAATTGTTTATCCAGCATAGCAATCTCATGGATGTTAAGGTATGTCATATATGTCATATTTTTTCATCTATTTTTGTTGTTAGTTCATCACTAGTAAATAAAGGATGAAATATGTACTATTAATATTCTTTATAGTAACAAATTATTTTTTGTTTGTAGATTGATAGGTGAATTTTTGCTACCACCATCAAATATTTTACCTCACTCATACCAAAATTTATCTGCCATTATGAAAGATATTGGAATGGAGTATCAAACAATAGATGCATGTCCCAATGATCATATTATATATCATAAACAACATGAATTTGCAAAAGAATGCCCAGAATGTCATATTAGTAGATATTGAAAAATCAACTAACAAAAAAGGTGTCTCACAAGGTTCTTCGTTATATTCTCATTATTCCACATATGCAACGATTATTTAGGTGTGAAAGCTTTGTGCAATTTATGGATTACCATGAAGGGAATAGAAGTGGAAATGGAATTCTTTGAATGCCTATGGATGGTTCTATATTTAGGGACATGGAGGAAAAATGGCCACACTTTAAAGAAGAACCTCGTAATCCCAGGCTTTCATTGGCAGCAGACGATGTCAATTCATTTGGAGAGTTGAGATATATTTACTCGGTGTGACTTGTTTTTGTTATCAACAATAACATTCCTCAATGGATGTCAATAAAGAGGGAGCATATAATGTTGGCAATGATTGTTTCAGGTATTTTTTTACATTAATTTTCTTTAATGTAGTAGCATCTCATTTGTCTTATTTGTTGCATAATGACATTTTTTTTATTTAATAGTCATGTACAATAATTTATATATATGCAGTAAAATGGTTATAATAATTATGTAATGTTTATGTTCATTCAACTAGGTAAGTACCAAGTTAAAGATATGAATGTATAAATCGATCCTCTTATCGACGAGTTACTAAAGTTATGGAGTGGCATCACTATGTATGATGTCTCTAGACCAATAGGACAAAGACAATTTCAATTCCATGCAATGCTTGTATGGACAATTCATGATGCCCTAGGGCTAACACAATTTTGTGGTATGTTATAACATTTGACTGCACTTTAAAGATATTTAATTTTACGAAGTAGATATCATGCATGTTTTTTAATTAATCTATTCATTATATATAATTATAAAAATTGACATATTTAATCCAATTATATATGATCTTGCAAGTCTTCAAACAAAGGGAAAATTTGCATGTCTATTTTGTGGTCCAAAGATGAAATCTTGTCATTCATCAAGTTTAGGAAATCAGGTGTTTGATGAGTATAGGAACTTCCTCCACAAAAATCATAAGTATCGAACTACTAAAAAACATCTTTTCAATGGGAAAGAAGAGACTACATCAAAACCACGAAGAATGACACATTGCCTATGGAAGGTGGAATATAATAGAATTAATCGTCAAGGTTATACATCGGATAAAATTGTTTATCTATCATAAATGATATGTTTGGAATTTATATTTTTATATTGTGTTTTGTTTAGTCATGGTGTAATTGACAATGATTGTCATTGTTAATTTTTTTAACTTATATGCTTCATGAAGGTCGTCAAGGCATTAATGGTCGACTTCCATAGGGACTAAAAATTTATTCCAAACAATTTAGTAGGTTGCCCTACTATGAGCAGCTATAAATTGTGCATTTTTTTATACAATGCATATCAGAAAGAATATAATAGAAACATTATGGGAAATATTGGATGGAGGGCATGACAAAGAAAAAATTGTCAAAAATTTTAGTGACATTTAGGAAGCCAATCATGCAATGAAAAATGTCATTCAATTAAATAGCAATGGAGACCAAATTAATATAAGTGCCCTTCCTTGGTTATTAACGGAGTAGCAAAGAAATGTTATAAAATAATTCATATGAAAAATTTAATTTCCCATAGGATTTGTTGCGAACATAAACAATATCATAACAAAGAAAGGTGAATTTGGATCAGGGATGAAAACGCATGATTGGCATACCTTCATTAAGGTAATTATTCTGGTATATTTTATATATATTTGTATGTTGCATGTACTTTTCAGTGTATTATGTTTACTAGTTTTGGAAAAATAATGAAAAGATCATTTTATAATTGTTGCAGTACATTCTACCTCTATCTCTCCTATACAGCTTCGACAACAATGTTAAGAAAGTTATATATGATCTTGGAAAATACATGAGGTAAGTAGAGATATTTGTTCAATTCGTTGTATAGATCTTATATTTTCCATTTGTTTTACTTGTTATGTAATATATTGTATATTTTTGTTAAATCTTGTTAATATATTTGCACCTTGAATCACTTGTAGATGGTTTTCATCTAAAGAAATCCATAAAGAAGATACAAATTATTGGAGGAGAAAATTTCCTCGTCTAATGTGTGAAATGCAAAAGTGTCTACCTTTGACATTTTTCACTACACAAGAACACTACCTCATACACCAAGTTGAGGAGATTGAATTGTGTGGACCTGTACACACAAGGTCAATGTGGATGATTGAGAGGCACTTAAAATTTTTGAAGGCTTTGATTAGAAAAAGAGCACATCCTGAGGGTTCTATGGTGGAGTGATATATGGTATATTAGACCATGGTGTACATTACTAAATATCTTCCTAAGTTTGCAACAAAGATCCATATAGATCGCATTTGGGATCTCAACTCCATTAACAAATTTGAAGGGGAGTATCTAATGGGGAAAGGTAGATTGAGGAGAGTGAGAGGTAATTATAAGATGGTCATGGAGATTAATTAGAATACATTTTACATTGCCTTCAATTTCTTGAAAAGAAACAATAGAGAACTAGTCCAAATGAAAGAATATTCCACACATTAATAGAAAAGTTCTGGTATTGTATTACTCCATAAAATAAGTTGTATACTGTGGTAATTAACTAATTATACGGCGTTTGTGAATTTCAATTTTTTTGATACAATTTTTTGAGAGTGGGATGCACTACATTTGTACATCATAAACAATCTTGATTGGATGACGGTATGGATTGAACGATGTCAACAATCTGATCGCGCATTAACATGGGAAGTTGTGGTTTCATTGGTTAAAGAAGCTCATCGTAATGGAGATTCCAATGTTACACCAAGGGAAATTGATTTAGCAAATGGTTTAATAGATAAACATGTATGTATAGATATATTAATCACCCATATTATTTAATTATTTTAAATTATATTGATGTATATATATGTTGAGTTTTATTTTCTTTGCATACATTTGGCCAAGAATAAATATGTTTATCAACTAACGATGCAGTATTTTTTACATGTTTGACATATTGCAGGTCAAACACCACAAGGCTATGTGGTGCAATGGTTGTAAATTTTGAATCAAAAATTTGCATGACACGAAGAAAACTTGTGATTCTGGGATAAATGCAATCTTTCAGGTGACTAATGTTTCATCTAGAAGCGAAATACATTTAGAAGTCTCAGAAAATTGATACTATGGGATTTTGGATGATATACTTGAGTGTGACTTTAATTCCTTCAAATTATTTTTGTTCATCGTCCAATGGTACAGGCTATGATTGGATGAAAATGATCCTGGCTCTGGTTTAATGAACCAGTTAAAGTACCTTGATTAAATCATTAAAGCATGAATTCATATAAATGTTTAGTGGATATGCTAAGTAGTCATGGAGATTGAGTATTGTTGTGTGAATAGTATTAGTAGCATATTAACAATATTATTAGTAGCATATACAACAATGAACATCAGCAATCGTTTAAAGTGTATCTAGAAGTTGAAACCACTACCAAATTTTTTCTTCAAATGATATAATAAACAATACAGATAATTGAACATCAACAGATTACTAAAGTCAGAATTTAACCTTTTAAATTGATTATCACATGAAGGAATACATAGAGGCATTGGCAATGCAAAATCTTGCTCAAAGACAACTTTGTACAAAGCTGAGTTGGAACTTAGAAACTCATATTATCAAAATTAAATCACTGGATCACCTTTTTTAGCAACTTCCACTCTTCAGTTGTTGGAATTGTCATTTGTTCTAACTGATGTTGTTTGACTTAAAGATTTGTTAACAATTCATGATTCAAATTGGAACATGTCTTGGATTCTTCAGTCAATTTTGCACTTAAGGTTAGCAATGGTTTGATGGAATCCAAATAGGTCACCACATCTGGGTTCTGAGGAAACTAGTCCAAATCAATCTTTGTTGCATCCTCCACCTTCTTTCTAAAATCATTCCATCCAATGAATTGCTCATTTGTGTCAAAAGCCTCTGGTAAACCAAGCTCTGCAAAGTTCCTTAACTTTTCATCCACCTTCTTCATCTTGTCTATAGCCAAATGCAAATATTTCTCTATTTCACGCATTCTCAAAATATTTTCAATAACAGATGACAACGCCATTGATGTAGCAAGATGATTATTAATCCCTTTTAATTTCAAAACATTGTCACTAGCTTTGTAGACTATTTGTTGAATTTGATTTGTTGATTTCCCTAATGCTAGCACATTTTTGTTCTCCATTAAATATTTTTTGAGCTTCTTATGATGTTGTCTAATAGCATCAATCAATTGAGACATGTCACACAAATGATCAATCCCCTACATTATTTCATCCCAGATCTTTTGTTTCATATGCCCCATTGTTTCTCTACAAATTGAAGATAAGTTATTTTGACAAGACTTAATTTCATTTTTTGCTTCCAGCAGCTCTACCTCCAATCTTTCATTTCTTTTTCTCTCCTTCTCCAATTTTTGTTCCCACTGTGCATTTCCATTTGCAATGCTTAGTCTTAATTTTTCTGAAGTGGATTTTTCCTCATCATATTTCTTATTGCTCTCATCTAGCCTTTGCTTCAATTCATTCATTGCAATCTCATTTTTCTTATCCTCTTTGCTTGTTAATGTAGAGGCAGATTTTTTAATTCTTTTTTCTAATTCATTGCTCTTGTTATCTGTTGCTTTCCTCTTTGCTTTCTCATTTCCTAGGTCTACCTGTAACTTTTCAATTTGAGTATGCAACCTTTTTTTCTCTCTATCTTGCTTCAACAATGATGTGTACACCAATTCATTGTTCTTCTTTGATACATTAATTTTGTTAGTATTTTTGAGTCTAGAAAAATCCAACTAAAAATTGTTCACCTAGAATTTACATGGATCCATATGATTTGTTGGTTTGTTTTGAATTGTGGGAACAAGAAATGTGTACTCCATGATTTATTTACTTGTGTCAAATGTGGGTAATACCATGGTTGTTGCAGGCTATAAAGTTAGAGCAGACGCACTCTCCATCAGTTGCTTCTTTTCTTTTTTATTCAATTCTAATTTATTTCTAAACTCTTCAATGTAATCAAAACTCGGGGATGCATGAACAATGGAATGCTTGAATGGCGAAGGAATAAGAGTACTTACAGTTACTAATGATGTCGCAACTAGACTAACTGGCATTGGGGGAGTGCCTGGAAATAACTCCTTTGTGGTGGATCCACTAGTAGTGTGACTTGGAGTTGGACCTGTCAAAATCCTTTGCCTCTTATGTATGCCTTGATTGCCTGGTGTTTCTGTGGTATATTGTGTTGTCCTCTTGTGTGTAATTTTTTTTTGTAGCACATTTTAACCACTACTAGTACTACTACCCATACCATCGCCACCAGAGGCATCTGAGGTAGTGCCAGTTGCACTGATCCCTCCACCATGGGCATGTCCTAGTTTTGATTGTGTCTGACCATGAGGATGAGGATTTGAACTTGAAGCTCTAAAAAATTGACCTGTATACCCTAGGTCTACTTTTTCACCTCCAACCACAAGGCCAGATTTATCAATTGGTTTTCTATGCTCTATATCTATTACCATCCAAGGGCCTTGTCTTTGGGACCCCAAAGAACTGCCTTCATAACCCATTTTTTCAGCTATGGTTGCTCCTGTAGTAAATGCTTCTTTTGTGGCCTCACATAAACCAGGTTTCAAATTGACATGGCTTTCTTCTTTCCTATCATCATCAATTTCTTCATCTTCTTGTTCATTTGAATGCTCTATATTCCATAATTTACTAAACTCAAGATCTTCTTCGTTATCTCCATACTCTGCAAGAGCTCTTGGATCACCTAGGTCCTTCCTCATAGACCAAAAGGCAGTAATTTTTTATCATGACCAATTTTTTTCTATAACTTCCTTCTCTAGAGAATCTAGCATTTTTACTCTACTAGATGGTTTATGACTTTTCTCATAAAAAATTGTTGTACCTCCTAATTTTCTTTCAATGCAAGGCCATAATTTCTACTAACAATTGATCAAAAGAAATACCATTCTCAGTAGCACTTTTCTCCATTGCTACTTTGACCTCATCCCAAGAATCCTTGTTTCTCAAGTTTTCAAACAAGGGTTTACTTTACTCTTGAATTCTACTTCCAGCATTCTTATTGAGCACAATCATTGATTTAATGGTGTCACATGGATCATATTACCAATGACAGATAGCATCAAAATCAAAAAAAATCAAAAGATCATGTGCCACACTAAATGCTTTTCTCTTGAATGTGATCCCTCCACATGAAAAAGGTAAAGAAGGAAATAAGGTCTTCTTTCCCTGACTAGTAAAGTGTCTTTCATCAGTACTCTGCATCTACCTTACATATTCCAAAGCAAAAACCCTTTATGTCACATGTATTGGAAGTTTGTATAGTTGTACTTCTTATCCATAAAATCTTAGCACAATATATTCTTCCATTAAGTACCAATTAGCCAATTGTATTTCTTTTCCTAGTTGAATGCAGTTTCTACATGACATAGGCAATCTAGGCATTGGAGTATTTGTAATTGCTTGATGCAATGGAGCCAAAAAGTAGTCTACAAAATGACTATAGTTCCTTCGAGAATCATGCAACCTTATAATAGTGGTCCATTCATATACTGGAGCCATTTTCCTTTGCTTAGGATTACTATTACCATAGGGTTGAATCTAAAGCTTGTTGATCTGAAACATTCCTCTGAATTTGAATAGAAAAAGATAGCACAAGTAGGTTGTGAACCTAAATGTCTTAGTGGAACCTCCTTTAATCATTAAAAATTGAATATGCATGGATTCTCCAATGTGCTCAATAAAATTATATTTGGCATGTGGAACACCATAATGGATATTATACACCATTTCAAGGATGCATGCACCCACTTCCAAATTGCTATCCAGTCCGAGGAAAAATGCTAGCATGGAAATAGTATCCTGAACCCATGGTTTAAAAATATCCAAATCATAAGGAGGCTTATGATCACCTTTCAATTTGTTTCTATCCTGAACTATTCTATTTAAGAAAGAATTTTTCTCCATTTCATCCACTGCTTCATAATCACTAGCAAGCTTTTCTAGGTCAATGTGGACATTTCCAAATTTTCTAGTTGTAAACCCCAAGCCCAACACTTTTCCAAGTTTTTCTGCATTAATGGATAACAATTATTCTTTGCTATCTTTATTAACAATTTCTCTTTTTTATCATCATAATTTAGGGCATAGACCATGATAAATTCTAGGCAAGGGAAAACCTCATGTAACATCATGCACCCTAATCCAGTTACCCATGGTGCACTAATACTATTAACTTGCAATTGCATTTTCTTCGTATCCTTGTTCTTAGATGAAAATCTAAGTTCTGAGGTATGCCTACCATAGGTTTTAGGATCATAAATATCATGGTATTCATCAGTGAAACTTGGGGTTTTAAGCAATTTTACATAATGTATTTTTTTATCCGACATTGCTCTAGTGGTATTGGTGGTAGACATGTTGATACAATCAACAATATGAAATTTTTGAATTCCCTATTAGTCCTTAATTTTTTTAATTATTAAGCCTCTTAACCCTAAACCTAAACTTCAAAGTTTGACAAAATAATATTTTAAGAAACGTCAAGCGATGAAACATAGCCACAGGAATTCTTTAACTTACCCGGATTTTGAATTTTGATTCTTGCAGTTGAAACTACGTTGAAGCTTGAAATTGGATTACTGGAATGGCTTTGTTGGAAGTGGAATTGTGGAACCAAGAACAGGGTGGTGCACTGCAATGAGCAAATTGAATGACACCGAAATGTCTACTCATTACTTATGGACTACACAGTACACAATTAGGTAGTACAATGTACATGGCTGACAACATTTAAAACAAGCCATTAAAAACAATGATTTACTCCTACATTGACAACAAATTCTAAATTGTTGATCTATGTTAATCTAATGGTTATAAGGTGATTCTGGAGGTTTAATTTTGCAAGCGTAGCACTCTGTGCATTTCATTCTAGAATGCAACTACAACCATACATCAAATGTTCATTGAACGGTTGAGTAATTTATGATATAAATAATAAACATAAAACATGTGTTTTAAATTTCCTTTAAATTTTAATGCACTAGGATTGACATCAAGGCCAAGGGGTCGGAGCCCGAAAACTTAACATTTCAAATGCCTTAATAAAATGAATTACAATGTCACATTAATAGCACAACCATTTATTTTATTACAATTGAATTACAATGTCACATTATTACATAGTACAAATACAAATGTAAGCTTAAGTGCCAAGCTTATGTTGGACTGCTGGTGAAAATTTGAAAATGTAAATGTGATACATGTATCTATGTCACTATGAAAATAAATGGAACTTTCCAGGTCAATCATGAGCTCTAAAAATAAACACATGGGACTTGTCGAGTCATCCATACGCTCTGAAAAATAAATGCATGGGGAAAGGGGGCCTAATCAAACTGGGGAAATGAGAGTTGTGAAGATACAAAATGTACTTAGCCCCTTTCAGAACCAGACTCATGCAGAAGATGAGGGGTTATAAAATTTCTCCCATGCAGAACATGAGCATTAAAAATAAATGCATGGGGATTGCCTAGTAAGCCATGGTGTCTTAAAATAAATGCAAGAGACTCTCCCGACCAACCATACAGACAATGAGGGGTAGTAAAACTGCTCCCTTCTTCTACTTGCAGCCTCCATGCATTGGGATATCACTTATCTCCATCAAAGCTCCTCATCCTAGTTCAAAACTTGTTTGAGAAGTCAAGTGAACCAAATCAACTTCTTTCCAATTCCACCCATTATGAACTTGAAGAAAATTGGTCTTTTACTTTGTAACTACATAACTAGAGGCAAGATAATTTAGAGCATCCCCAATAATACTGCATCATCTTCTTCTTGAATCCTTATTAAGTTATTAACCCTACAAAATGAAAACCCTTATGACAATTAAACAAATGATTTTAGTTGTGCTTACTATCCTTATTTATGGGCCAAAAGTGCCACCAAAAGTTCCACTAATAGCCTGATACCTTGTACACCTCACACATGTCATGTGTGAGCTCTGAGGTTGTGTATAATTACTACTGACTACTTATTAATAATTGTGATTCACGCAAACCAAAAATCCAACTTAATCGGTACCTCAAGATGGCTACATGCAAAGTTTCAAATTGTAGCTCAAGCTAACAAGCTATCAATTGTCAAATTCGGCAGTTCCGCACAAGCTGTCGATTGTCAAAATCACTAGATTATTGACATCATCATCTATAATTCTATAGTACTTTTTGCAGTTTTCAATATAAAGTTATCCAATCAATCACTCTAGTTATGCAGATGGTATTAATTCACGCCGCTACCCAGTACCATAGCCAAATTGAGAATTTCAATAGAATAAATGAAAGGTAGAGTACTTTGATGCATTGAAAAGAGAGAATTAAATGTCTTGTTTTACCTTAATGATTATCAATGTCCTAGCTAATAAGTCACAATAAATTTTTCTCACTTATGATCGGAACTATATGTTGATTTCTAAAACCAATCATTAATAAAATCTCAACCATTGATTTCTAAAAATCTAATGGTCTACTATTATTCCGGAAGTTTCAGTTCACAATTCTAGTACTTCAAGGATTTACTTCTGGAATGCATCTATAGCCATCCATCAGAAATTCATTGAATGGTCCCTCTTTTAAAACAAACTTTATCCACGTGCATAATTTAAAATGGGGACATCGCTAGGTTGATGAGACTCGACCCTTAGGATTAAAGAGTTAATATTTAAGGCTTTGTCATAAAATATTTTGGTCTAACTTAGGCAATATTAAATGGTAAACAAGAGCAGGATGACCGACAGACCTAAATAATTAATAAAATCTCAACCATTGATTTATGAAAATCTAACGGTTCTAGTGTAATTTTGGATGTTTCAATTCACAAATCTAGTGCTTGAGAGATTTACTTCTAGAATGCAACTATAGCCATCCATCAAAAATTCATCGAACATTCATGGTCCATAATGTCACATGGTCACTGAAACTTGGAACCTTAGAACCAAAGTCTAAAGTTTTGAAGTTTTTGAAACCTCCGACCCACCAACTACAAAGATGACCAAGAAAGACTTGCAACTAAGGTTAGGAAAATTTGCACTGACACTTTGCCACTGCATTTTTTTTATGAGTTTGATATTATGTTTAAATCGCCAATTTTTTTTTCTTAATCATTTGAAAATAGGTTTAATTCACCAATGAAATTTTATTTTTTTTGAAAAAAAGTTTTAATCGCCAACAAAATTATTTTTTCTAGTTTGAAAACAAGTTTAATTCGCCAATGGAAAAAATTTAGTGGTTTTTAAAAATTTGCATTTTTCCAATATTTTCCATTAACTTATGGCGATTAGAAAAGATACGCCAATGGACATTTCTTTTTTCATAAAAAACGAAAAAAATTGCCACTAAAATTAATATTTTTATCGAGAAGTATACAAGATTCGCCAGGATTTTACACCTTCACTCGGGGGGGTTTCTTAAATTTTTCCCTACTAGTGGTGCTCCACTAGCTTGCCAATGTAGTAGGGTTGACAAGGTAGGGGCATCGTATGCCTCATAGAAATGGGGACTCATGGTGGGAGCTTGCCAATGCAGTAGGGTTGACAAGGTAGGGGCACCATAGGGGTTGGGACGAGCAGCCGAGAGACTGGGGACCTGCGATGAGTCCCCATTTCTATGAGGTACATGTTTCGCTCCCATTTCCTATGAGGTATATACGCTGTCTCTACCTTGTCAACCCACCGCATCAAGTAAGCAGAGCATCGGGCAAAGCTAGTGAGCCTCACTGGCCTGCCAATGTGGTAGGGTTGACAAGATAGGGGAAGCATATGCCTCATAGAAATGCTGACTCACGATGAATGATGCATATGCTTCCCCTAACTTGTCAACCCTACCACATTGGCAAGCTAGTGAATCATCGTGAGTCCCCATTTCTACAAGGCATATGCTTCCCCTACCTTGTCAACCCCTCTGCATTGGCAAGCTAGTGAGCTCACTAGCTTTCCAATGCAGTAGGGTTGACAAGGTAGGGAAAGCATATGCCTCATAGAAATGGGGTCTCACGGTACCATTTCTATGAGAGCGTCTCTACCTTAGTCACTCCTATCAAGTATTTCTCTGGCAAGCTAGTGAGTCACTAGCTTTCCAATGCCCACTAGCTTGCCAATGACAGGGTTGGCTGACAAGGTAGGGCAAGAGCAGCTCATCAGAGACTTCATTTCTATGAGGCAGACAGCACTGACCCCTACCTTGTCATCCTACTACATTGGCAAGCCGCTGAGCCTACTAGCTTGTCAATGCCCACTAGCTTGCCAATGCACAGGGTTGACAAAGTAGGACAAACATGCCTCATACATTGGTTATCACAAGGATATCATCAGAGACTATTTCTATGAGGTACATAGCAAGGCTCCCTACCTTTTCAACCTCTAATAACTACTAGCTTGTATCGCTCCGATCACTAGCTTACAATTTGGTAGGTTGACAAGGTAGGGGAAGCATATGCCTCATAGAAATGGGGGTCTCACGGTGATATGCAAGGTATGCCTCATAGAAATGGGGCTCACAAAGATATGTAGAATACAGCTCTTTATAGAAATGGGGTCTCACAGTTGATGTGCATTATGCAAAGCATGCCTGAGCAGAAATGGGGCCTCTCAAAGGATATAGCATACTCATAGAAATGGGGTCTCACAGCGATGTGCATCACCGTGAGACCCCCATTTCTATGAGGCATACGTATTGCCTTTACCTTGAGTCATTCCAACAAGATTGGCAAGCTAAAGTGAGCTCACCAGTTTGCCATCGCCCACTAGCTTGCCAATGCGGTAGGGTTGACAAGGTAGGGGTAGTGTATGCCTCATAGAAATGGGGTCTCATGGTGATGCATATCACCATGAGACCCCATTTCTATGAGGCATACCATCACCGTGAGACTCCATTTCTATGAGGCATACGATGCCCCATATGCATCACCATGAGACCCCATTTCTATGAGGCATACGTTGCCCCTACCTTATCAACCCTACCGCATTGGCAAGCTAGTGAGCTCACTAGCTTGCCAAGCTCACTAGCTTGTCAATGCTACCACATTTTGCATACATTTATATGAAAAAATTATTGTCAAACAATTCAAATGCCTTGTCCATGCTTCCATTTTGAGCCATGATTGCAAGATAGGTTGCACTTTTCCTCATGTTGCTAACTTAGCCTTGAATAAAGAGTCTTGAAATAGTGGAGAGAAGGGTTAGAATCCCTTGTAGGTAGACTAATCAAGGAAACATTTAAAATATATCACAACATAAGTGATGAGGCAAGTTTAGTGATGAGGTAAATTTAAAAATAGAGATGAAAACCAAAATATATTCAAAGATCTATCAATGTGGTAGGAGTATATTCCAATTTTTTAGAGACATACATGGAAAATTTGGTAGCATAGACAAGGCAATAAACTGCTTGGTATAACTGTTTAAAAAAATACCTCAATGAAATATGTCCTCGTGGACTATAATGATTGCAGGATATGCACAAAATAGATTTATTGAAAAGGCTTTAGAAAATATCAAGCATATGCAAATTTTAGGTATAAAACCAAATTCAACTACATTTTCCAACACCCCCCATGCCTATACCAAAATGAAATCTTTGGAGAGTGGTATGCACATCCATAGTAAAGGATTGAGAAATCATGTATTATTTTACTTCCTTATAACTCATGTCATATATATGTGTATACAAAATGTGGAAGCATACACAAGGTAAGTCAATTGTTTAACAAAAAATGCCTCAAAGAGATGTGGTTTAAAAATGTAATTGGCAAGTGTAAAGAATTGTGTAATTTAAAATGTGCATTGACAAGCTAAGGTTATAATCACAAACAAAAAATGATCAACATGGAATATGCAAAATAAAAAAATGAAAGCAAGCCATAATAGAATGAAAGAAAATGTGTAAGACTTCACATACCTAAAAACCTATAGTTTCAAATGGAGTTCTACCCATTTATGTAGCCTTTGCTTCTTCTTTCTTCAAACTCCTCAATAATTTGACTTTTTCAAAATCTTGTTCCCCTCCAAAATTCAATTTTATATCACTCTTGAATGGAATTCATACTTGAATTGATATTATATTCCTTTCAACATGAAAACTCTATTATTTCATGCAAAGGTGGTGGAATGTGAGAAAAATTCATGCACACTTCACAAAATTATCAAAAATCTTTTTTTTTCAGAGCACATGTAGAACCAAGAGAATATGCAAAATGTGGGCCTTGAGATCACGGGTATATTGAGTTTTTTTCCATTTATAGAGAAATTCAAAATGTGTGCACATTATAACACGAGCGCGTTATGTCTTGTTAAAAGAATAGTCATATCTCTACTACTTCAAAACGCACTCGCATTATGATAAATTTTATTTTTCATAGCTTTATTTTCTCTCTCTTTCTCTCTCCCCTCTACCCTCAACCCACAACC
>VDFB02354411.1:260676-306795 GCA_007258455.2 Sequoia sempervirens | reverse complement strand
TCTTGGTAACTAAACACATTCTTGGGATGAAAATTAGAAGAGATAAAGTGAACCAATTCATTATTACAAAGGTTTAATATATAGGATTGTAGTTCATTGTGTGTTTCTTTTGTAGTTGGAACAAAGTTATCTATTTTAGATTATTGAACATCCCCATTAGGAATGAAAGACATGAGTAGAGTTCCTTACTAAAGTGTAGTTGGAAGTTTTATGTATGCTATGGTATATAATAGGCCAAACATTTCCCAAGTAGTGGGAGTTGTTTCAAGATGTATCTCTAATCCTAGCAGAGTTCATTGGGATGCAGTTAAAAGAGCCTTCAAATATTTGTGGGGTACCTCAGAGTATTCCTTGTGCTATCATGGTAATTATTTAGGAGATATAATTTCCCTTGATATCCGTGGTTATGTAGATTTATATTGGGTAGGTGATGTTGATAGAAATTGATCCACTACTACTTATGTGCTTAATTTATTTCATGGTGCAATCGGTTAGATGAGTAAGAGATAGGTAATGGTTGCTTTTTCACTACTAAAGTTGAGTAAATGACAACTAATCATGAATGTAAATAACCCTATTAGCTTAAGACACTATGTTTAGATGTTGGAATAAAACAAGGTGTAGTGATAGTTTATTGTGACAGTCAAAGTGCGATATGCCTAGCTAAGAACCTAAAATTTCATGCTAGGACCAAGCACATTGATGTACAATATCATTTTGTCAGAGATATTATCGAGAATGGTAGGGTGAAGTTAGTTAAGGTAGATATTTTGATGAATGTTGCAGATTCTTTAACTAAGGTGGTGAGCACAAGGAAGTTTAGATGATGTTAAATTTCTATGGGCCTCTAGGCCCCTAAAAATTAAATCATGGTATTGATCCTCCTGTAGTTCTTGTAAGGTGTTTCACAAGTGGGAGAATGTTAGGAAGAATGGTATCTCAAAATTGCGATTATAAGAGTTTAATATATTTGAGTGTAGGGAGGTGTAGGGGGAACCCCCCTTACAAGGTACAAGGGGCCCATCCCCTCAGTGGGGGCTCATGTGCCTCAACAAGGGTTCAAGGGTAGTTCCCTCAAAAGACACATTTTATGTATATTTTATTATTATAAATTTGGTCCATTCATCATTAGGTCTCATATTTGATAGTAGATATTTTGTTAAATTGTCTTGCCTTGGAAGGAAACCCTATTTTATGAAGGAATTGTATTACAATTGTGTAGTGTGATGTATTCTAAGAGTCTGATAGTTATTGTGTTGCCTTTAGATCTCTAGTTAGTGATACTCTTGTGAGAAGCTTACTCTACAAGCATATTGTAATATATGTGATTCAAGAATAAATTGTAGCATCGTAAATTGTCACCCTTGACAATTTCACACTAGATTTTTCTCCCTCCTATGTGCTTGGACCTAATTGTATACCTAATGCTCCAAATTATGCATTTAATGGCCCATTTATGCATTTATCAAGGAATCAAATGTACAAAATCAAAGTAGGAATTTAATATTTTTCCCCCGATACTCAACATCCTAAAAAATAGGTCTTGGACAAGGGCACCATGGGCAGCCTTGTCCACCTAATTTGGCCCCAAATTTTAATATTTTGGGGTTGGTGATTTATTATTTCAATTTCAAATTCTAAATGTCAACTATCAGGATTTAATTTGTGGGAAATTAGATCAATTGCATATAAATACCTAGTTATTTCATCATTTGAAAACTAACTAGCAACAAGCGATCATAAGGAAATTCAAGAGCACTTATTATACTTTAAGGAGTGATCAAGAGCATATATATCAATATTATTAGGGAAATCCATCATCAAAGCATTCATTCCAAGTTTTATGTGAGTGGTTCATGTTTATGCATACATTTTGTTTATGAGGACTAACACTTGTAGGTCTTCAAGCCAAATTGTAATCAAGCCTTGAGGAGATGTGCATGAATTTAGTCCTTTGAGGAAATAATATTTGAGTGGTGAGTTGCATCCAATTTTTGATTCACCATTCATTTATCATTTAACCTCTATCCCTCAAAAGGATAAGCTCTCTATCATCAATTTTTCCATTATGGAGGTGGAAACACTAACACGGAGTTTGACCGAGGCAAGCCCCTATATGGCACAAACCTTCCTCTCTCTTTGAATGTGTAGGTTATAGATCTAAAGAATATTGGAGAAAGATTGAAGAATATTTGATCATTGATGTATTGAAACCTTAAAACTTGGCAAGATATGGAAACTCTTAATTATCTTGACAACCAACGAAGATACAACAACAAGATCTGGAAGGAAGAATCCTCTGATCATACACTTGAGGACTGTGAAAGAATATTTTAGTTTTAATTATCCAAAAAAGGGTTTCCTAGGAAACCTTGTCTAGTCAAATCAAGTCAAAATTAGAATCATAGGTGCACACAAGTTCGCTCAGTCTATTTCTAGTCATCAAATTTATCTGTTAGTTTCTAGATTATTTTTTTTCACATTAAAGTAGTGCATTTTCATTGTTAGCTAGTCATATAATTGCATTTCATCAAAAATCCATTCCAACCCTTATTAGAATTCAAACCTAGGGTTGATTGACCCACTTTCAGGTTGCAAGTTAGTGTTGAACACACATCAAAATACTAAGAGTGGGGGGTGAATCAATATTCTATAAAATCTCAAACCCTCTAGAGCATTGAAAAAAACTTTATAGTACAAACACAATGCACAACACCACATAACACAAAATTTACGTGGAAAACCCCAAAGGGGAAAAATCATGATAAGAAAAGATGCTCATTGCTATTGTTCTAATCCAACCTCACAAATGAATAACAATTTATAACTTTTTTTTAGGGATACAACCCAAGGAAGCTACTACTCCATGTAAGGGTTTTAGGGTCACTCCCAAGGAAGCTACAACTCCTTGCAGACTTTGTTTTAGGGGTACAAACCAAGGAAGCAACTACTCCCTGAACCGATAACAAACTTAGAGAAGATTACAACATGATAGTCCTCCTACTATTTGAATCTAAAAATGAAGCTCAATCCTTTTGATGATTGTAATTATTCTTTTTCCCTTCTCTTTTGATGATTGCAATTATGCTTTGAAAACTCTTCTCCAACTTCTTCAAAATTCTTCTCTTCAGCTTATCAACTCACTTCTTTCAACCTTCAAGAAGTTTTTCCTTTGGATCATTGCCTCTAAAAAATAGTTAGGCTCACTCTTCACTTCCCTTTTGTCACCAAAATATGATCAACTTGAATCTGGACATGATCTTCCACTTTTTCTCTTTTTCTTTTAGTCATTTAAACAATTATTATAATGCATTACACATCCACTTTATCAATCACATGACCAAGATCAACTAGGTTTATAATCTATACATGATATTACATTGATTACATTACATATGTCAGCCTACAACAAAGAATATTACAATTACAAGTTGGAAAAAACATCAAACAATGTGAAAAGTGTAGAGGGAAAGACCCAAACAAACTACACAAAACAACAGGAAGAGGAACATGCCTTGCGGATTCTAACACATGCTTAACCAAGTCCTAAAAACTCTTCACAATATCAATCTTCAATAGAAAACATCTGCACACTTCAGAAATTAAAATTAGGTCACCATTAAGCAAGAAAACATGAACCTTGTGATTCTCCCAAAAGATTTAGAATGAACCATATAACACCTTCAAACACTTTATTGACTCTGCACATACAAGAACTTGTGGTGCACACCTTCAACATAGCTCAGTCAGCTAGGCAAAAACATAACTCAATAACACCTTCATTTTAGACCACAACCTATTTTAGAGAAAATATAAAATAGTTTGTAGAGCAATAACAAATATATCACAATCTTCAGGAACACTCTCATACACCCCTTTCACAACTTCATGCAATAAAAAGTTGGATCAAGTCAACAAACATTGAAACTGGCCACCAGACAACACAATCCTGAACTTTGTCACATAAAACTTTCTCTACAGAAGGACTAATAACATGAAACTTTAGATATACAACCTTCATAACTCATTGAACTTAAATTTTGAACCACATAAGAAAATATACAAACATGGAGGAATGCAGAGATGAACTTTGCACCTCTGTGAGCATCCTCACAAAAACAACACAGTCTTCAAACTGTCACTTACAAAACACCTTTCCTATAACTCAAATTAATTGAAACTTGGACCATACATGCTTTGACACAACATGAATCTATCTTCCAAATTGCAGAACCAAAGCATCACCAATAGAGAAATGTAGAGCATATCTCAAGGACTTTGGAAACCAATTAGCCGGACTACGAGTCACTTTTGACAACATTGACAACCAAACTTATCAAGCTCATCAATCTCAAACATACTTTTGACATCAATGATGATCGGACTGTAATAGTTAAATCCATTCTAACCCCTATTATAATTCAAACCTAGGGTTGATTGACTCACCTTTTAGGTTGCAAGTTAATCTCCTACCATAGATAATCTAAATTCTAAATGATAAGTTAGCTAAAAGTGCCAAATCCTAAAGTGAAGCTTTAGGGTTTCACTTTTCCAATTTATCAAATATATTGGGAAACTTTTGGAGTGAGTTTTTTTCTCTTGAAAGGGTTTTCCCCATGTAAATCACTGTGCTGTGGTATGTATGATAATTATGCTTAATTTTTGTAACTATTGTAATATATATATTTTACATTACCCTCCTCTCAAGGTTAGTGTAGGAAGTTGTTCCACTACCTTAACTTCCTTACATTGTTATGCTACCAAAGTTGCTCTAGATGTCTGATTGGTAATACTCTAGTAAAGGGTTATAATTTGAATGTATATTATAATTTGTGTTTATTACTAAATAATAAATTGGGTTGTTTAAAAGATTGGGGTTTTTTTATCAAAATGGTTTTTCCCAACTAAATCATTATGTAATAGTATATTTATTTCTTCCATTTATGATTTTGGTAGAAGAGAAACAAGTATATGTAAATAATTACCTTTGTTAACTCCAACCATCCTCTAAAAAATCTTGAGAATTATATCCATAATCACGTATACTCTTATGCTACATGTACACTTGCACTGCTATGAAAAATCAAGTAACATATTCAAGTAATTATTTGTTACTAAGTTCTCTTCCAAATGACTTGTGGTTGTAGCCATAGAAGTATTAGAATTATATAATCCTCCATGCTAAGACATAATAATTGAAACTCATCACAACTAACTTTGTAGTTTTTTTACCAATCTATGATCAAACATTTGAAATAAACCAAATTAATTTCTCCATATTCTCCCACCAAGAACCTTACTAGGACATCTCTACATGTGAATAGAAGACCAAACTCCCAACAACAACATCCTAAAAAGGTGCCTAACTGTAAAACCACTAGATCTAAACTTCTACATAAGTTTTGGATTAATGATGCCCAAAATTTATTGGATATTATAGCCATAGGCTAGGTCACCATTCACACATTGATATATTTAAGTGTTCCAAGAATATTTAATACTATTTATTTTATATGGCACTTGAGTTTTCAATAACTTTTCACCAGATATAAAGGTGATCCCACAAAGGCTGGTTTTACAATTTCTAGGAGGAGCGGATTTTTCTTCTGAAATCACATATTTTTAGAAAATATAATGATTTAAGCCATGAAAGGTTCCATTTAAAGGATTCTAATTGAAGAGGGTTTGATTGAACCACCTTAGATCAAACCCCCTTGGATTGAACCCAGCTAGTTTTAAACCATACCTATAATAGAGTCTCCTTTACACTATCAAAATCTTGATAAAAAAGCAGCACGGTTACCTTTTAGGATCAAATGAATTCATTTAAAATTTATTTTTTGTAAGTATGTATTCCTTATTATAAACTTCCCAAAAAGTATAATTTTAAATAAATTTAATTTTATTATTGTATTTATTTTTTATTTCTTGTGAATGTAGGTGTTTCACCGAAAATCAAGTTCTTTATTCTGCACATGTGGAAAAATGGTAGATTATCAACAAAAATTTAAAAATATTAATGCACTAGATAGTGAAGTCCCTTGATCCAACAAAGAAAAAAAGTGAATTTCGATACATACAAAAAAAAGTTATTGTTATATGTTACTATGTCTAGAATTATAATTGGTTTTGGTCGAGAACTTGATTAAAGAAAAAATATTCAATAAAAACTATCTAACAAAGAGTGGGAGAAGCACTAGATATTAAAGTTACAAAATCTAAAATTCGAAGAAAGAATTTATAATTTTATCCTTCATGGAAAAAAATTATGCATTATGGAGTGGTGTTCTTTTAAAATGTTGTTTTCTGAAAAAACTAGTTTTAGAGGAGATGGAAAAAGAAGTGCAATTTGATTCTAAAATTTTGAAAAAATATATTTAGAATCTATAGACAAAATTTCCACAAGAAACTCTAGCTTACATCATCTTCAAATTCCTCACGGTTTTAGCCGCTATAGGTGCAGAAGGTGAAGATTTGGATTTAAAAAATTTATTTAGGTGTCTAGTTTGGCTAAAAATTGTAAACCACTGTGTGGGATCACTTATTGTTTTCAGGACTGTATAGTGGAAATTTGTGCTAGGATAATGTTGACACATGTGAATTTTAGTTTTCAAGATACCTCATTTTGTATATATCTCTAGGGCATCCCTAATTTTATATACCTTAAAATTTAATAAAGGACATCACAATATCATAAAAATGTGTACATAATGGTTTTACATGGAATATATCTACCTTGGTCTAATTGTCATCTAGGGAATAAAATGCATTGATGGTGTGTAACTCATATGAGAATCTATTAGATACATACATACATACATACATACATACATACATACACACATACATACATTAATGTGCTAGAAGTTAATGAAGAGAGAAAATATGCTATAAAAGTGTTACTAGCTTTAGTTCATATTATATATTTTATATATTTTACAATGCACATGATTGGTATTAAGTGTGAATGTATATTTCCATGATATGAATGATTTGTAATGTATTAATTAAGTAGATCTATTTTAATAAGGAAATCTAGTTTACTAATTTTCACTAGTGCCTTTTATGAATCTATAGGGATCTATATGAAAAATATGAAATAGGTAGCATATGCCTTAACCGCGAAAACTTGTTTGAGGTTGATATACCAATCTATGATTAAAATTTAAGTATTATATAATGTCCATCTAAATACCATGTACAATAAAGTAACACCATTTATAACAAGGCTCATCACATTTACTCCTTATTATAAAGTATTTATCATTATTCCTAGATAATCATACACTTCAATTAGAAAGGTAACTCATTAAAAATTATGTTTATACCTTATTCTATTACATGAGTTTTAATAGGTTCATCTTTATATATGAGTTTGAATAGATTCCTATAATAAGCCCTTCAATCATAATGATTTCTTCCAACTCACCCATAATTAAAAATGTAAGTATATTATCCCCTTCAATGATGAGGAAATATATGAGCATGACTTAGTATATTATCCCCTTCAATGATGAGGAAATATATGAGCATGACTCACTCATAAATTGACTAAAAATTAAAATCTAATGAAATGCATGTAAAATTCAAATTTCTAAAGTAGAATCTTATAAAATCAACTGATAAAATATGACCATAATTTCTAATTAATGAGATTCAACATGGAAATGATATTTTTTTTTAAAATTTTGAGAATACTAACCCTCCTAATGATGCTTCCATTCCTTTGATTTTTCATGAATCCTCTATTTTCCTCCCCTTTCACAACCAATCCTCTACATTAGATATTCCCTAACTCATTTTTCCCTTCTACCCACCATCAATTTACCAATATCTTCCTATCCTAATTTATCCTATATACACTTCCCCTTATTTCCTCTATCATCACCCCTACCTCTCATATCTTACCTTCTCTACACATACATCACATTTTGGATACTTCAAACCCAGCCAATTAGGCCCTCCAACACAATTTCATCACAATAAATTTATACGTAATGCATTAATACAAACATAATACTTACCAATCATTCATACCAAGCATCATGAGAGAGCTAAGTGATATTTGAAATTTCCTTAATAATCTACCTTGTAGTTTCAAAATATATTTATCGCAAGTTATTACATAACACATTGTATTATCACATTCTCATACATACATTTCCAACATGTTTATGGTTCCGAGGTTTAAAATATATTTAGAAGAGACCCAATGGAACAGATTTCTACATTAAATGATTCATTCTTAGACTTCTTTTACAATGATAATATATCAATATATTTTCTTCCACACACTAAAAAGCTATACATTAGAGTATTTTATTCATGGTCACGTGATTCCATATTCTCCTTTTTTGTGTAATCTAGTAATGAATTCATACAAAATTTATAAGTAAACATTGGTCTAATGCTCAATTTACTAAAATAATATAATGCAAGTAAGGAAATGATGAGTACACTAGTGATTATGTATGGAGATTTTAAACATCACTTGATAAAATAAATTAGAAACTATCTAATAATTATTAATTTAATTTATTTTACTTTGAGAAGGAGTGAAGTGGTTTAAAGAATTCACAATAATAGGTCATTTTCATCAAAATTGATTTTTCCAAAGTTTATGATTGTATTGAATGGCCATTTACTCTAACCATGCTCAAAGCTCTTATATTTTATCTTAATTTTCTCTAGTTTATCTAAATCCTTTTTGTAGATTCCTTAATGGGTCTCACTATTAGTAGCTACCACGATTCATATTCTAGGATTTCTCCTTCCATTCTTGAAGGCTACCCTCTAGCTCTAGCTCTCTAATGGTAAATTATGGATTTGGTTATTTACTAACCAATATAGTCTTAAAATAGGCTACCCTTTAGCTCTTCCTAATTCTACTCGCCAACTTGTTAATGGTTATTTTGTTGATGATTCCTTACTCTCTTGGAAGAATTATATAATGTGAGTCAAGTATTATAGTGTTTAAATAAAAATTCCCTTTTTTTTTGGCAAAAGGCAATATATGCCTATATATATTAATTTAAAAATATATTGAAGTACATTTGAAAATACCAAATTATAATGGCAATATTTCTGTGAGAACTATCAGATACTCCATTCCCCATAGCTATTTTATCTAAAATTTAGCAGAAACCCTTATCCCCAATTTACATATTTGAACTTCATACCCAAATTTTCCTATCCCATAATAACTGTTTACTACTTAGCAGATTGTATCAATTGTATAATTACATATTTGAAATTGAAAAAATTAGCAAAAACTATCCATTACACTATCTACATTTCTTTCATTCCTCCATGCACTCTGGAAAATGCCATCCCTTTCCTTCCTCTAGGTCTTCAATTCCATGAAAGTAATTTTTTGCTTTCTTTTGGATCTAGCATTTACTAGAAAAACACACAATGTTATCACACATTTTTCTTGCCTAAACTAAGTTGGCTTGATTGTGATGGCTAGAAATAAGTTACTCACATGAAAGTTTTTAGTTTTATTTCCATTCTCTTTCTCTTCTAGTATGATATTTTGTGTCCCTTTGACAATATGTTCTCACTTGTATTAGAAATAAATCACACTTGTGGATAAAAAAACAACTTTGTCTTGCTAAGAAGTTACTCTTCTTGTTGGGTTCCCTTAAAATCCTCATAAAAATTTGGAGAGGTTAATCAAATATATCTTTTGTGCTTCTTAGAGTAAATAAAATGTTTAAATAGAGTAACATAGGAATTCTATTTCCTTCCTTGTGACTTTGGTGGTCTTGGCTTAATTGATACCTATGGACAATGTCCAATTTTGTGTGCTAAGTGGATAATTTAGGTCCTAGAAGGAAATGAAGCCTAATTTTTTTTCTATTGCATTGCATTACAACTAGGATCCCTCATGGATGAAAAAATTGGTAGGATTAGGTCTTTAAATCATCCTCATTATGAGAGAACATATGCAAATTCAAGCCACTTTGTTGATAAAAGCATATTGCATGCCCAGGAAGCCATCAAGATGTGGCTTATTTGGAATAGGAACAAATTTCAAACTAGGATTTATATCAATCAACAATATCTTTGGTGGTCTCCTCAAACAACTTTCTAGGATAGAACCCTTGCCAAAGTTCCTTTGGTTTGTGATTTAAGATTGTACAATCATGGGATTTACACTATTTTGGACCTTTTTCTAGAGCCACTAAGACCTAACTTTCTTTTTCAAAATTTAAAGCCAAATACAAGCTTGGAAACCAAGATTTAGATTCCTACAACACTATTTTGGAATTAGTTCTCCTTGACATGATTCACAAGGTCAAAATCCATTGCATCAAACCTTGGCACATGGATTAAAATTGGTATTTGGATACTCCTTTTAGGAGTTACAAAACCTTTAAGGGATAGTCATGGCTTTCTCCTCATTTACCCATGGTTTTAAAAATCAATGTTCTAGGTGGAAGCTTCAACCCATTATTCTTTAATGTTGATGCAAGTTTAAAATAGTTTGGTCCACTCTTGTGGAGCCAAAGACACTTTTTATTTTTATTTCTCCTATATTCCATTTGGGTATTTTTAATCCTCATTGTCATTTTTGTGGACACATGGAAACTATCAAGCATTTATTCTAGTTTTACCCTTAGACCCAAGCCACATGAAGTTAGATTCATGATATCTTCAAACCTTTATATGTAGATCTATTTTTTTGGCAAATTATTCTTTTATGTGAATGACCCAAAATAAAAACAAAATATACTCATATTTGACATGATTTCAAAGTGGAGATTTTATTTACTATCTAGAAATATTAAAAATCTCTATTTGTTTCAAGATCTATTGTGGACACTCATTTTTCTATTTATACAAAAGTAATTATATATTATAATATGTTACATATACAAGTCTAGACCAATAAAGTGGCTCTAGAAGTTTCCCACTTGTAGAAACTCATAGAGCACTAGGCTAATGCCTCTTGTATGGTTTGCTATGCACCACCATCTCCTACTAGTTGAGACACCTCTCTACTATGTGGGCATTATCTTGGCCATAGCCATAGCTCTAGATGTGGCTATCATGGTTTGTAGGTTTCTCCCCATCATTGACACCATGATTGGTCTCCATTTCCATGTGGCCATTCCTTTGCCTCCCAACATGGTCATTCTAAATAGCTTTTAAATGATAAGTTTACTCACTTGGTCCTTGTTATTTCTCTTGTGTATGTAGATCTTGCTCAAGAAGAATAAAATGACAAAGATGATATTATTATAGGTTGGGAACCCATTTCAAATGGTTGAGATATCCCATGTGGTTGGGGCCTTGCCATAGTAAGGATCCCCATCCTTCTCCTACTCATATGCCCTTGGTGGCTTAGTAGTGCAATTGCTTCTTTTTATAGTCAATAAAATGACAAAGATGATATTATTCTAGGTTGGGAACCCATTTCAAATGGTTGAGATATCCCATGTGGTTGGGGCCTTGCCATAGTAAGGATCCCCATCCTTCTCCTACTCATATGCCCTTGGTGGCTTAGTAGTGCAATTGCTTCTTTTTATAGTCACTTTGTGATTTTAGAATAGACTTTTGGGGCCATTTTGTTTGTGAATAATATATTATTTTTTGTTTCATTAATATAAAAGTATAGCACTACTCATCATAAAAATAAATGTTTTATTGATATCTTGCTTCTTTCTATTAAAGATAAACCATTCTTCAATAAACACATGCTATTTCTAAAATTGTGTGCTAGAATGCAAGATTATGAACTTAAGCTTCTTGATGTCAATATATTGACATATGATCCATCTAGCACATGACATAATTCATTGTCTTACCCTAGTAAATTCTAATTAAAGAACTCTTTTAGGAAAGGTAATGACATTACATTTTAAATAAAGTAGGAGCCTAAATCTAATACCGGCTATGTCCTTTAATGTCACAAGGCATTGAGTTTCATTAGTAGATTAGTCCACAAGATTAAATAAATTTTATAAAATTGGATGATCTTCTTCATGTATGGCAAAATCTTTTAAGGGAAAACATATGATTACTTTGCCACAGGTATTGGACCGTTCAACACATCTTAAAATCCACCCTCCCAATTTAATGCTAATGCATATTATGATCCTCTCATGAACACAAGATGTTGAAATTGACCTTCACATTACTAACTTGATAATAATTGATCATAAGACAAGAGAGTTGTTGACATTGAAATTCACAACCAACTTGATAATAATTGATAATAAGGTTTCCCTTTCAATCTATTAATCCTTTAAAAATAGTAATTTTTTTTTTTTAGCCAATTAACCTTTCACTATTTAAAAAAACCACCTCATATAATCATCTTCAGATATTTTTGTCATGGAACCTTCCTTTATTGGTGGATCATTTAGATCATCATAAGGAGAGCAGTTAAATACTATAAACGCTTCTTTTAGAAGCTTCGTGTTCGATACTCTAGCATATTTTAACAAGTCACGTAACTACCTACCTACAACCATTGTTTTCAACCACACAACAAAAGTATTTGGAAAATACAGGTGATAAATTAGGTAGGTGAGATGACAAAGACTTTAGTCTAGAATATTAAAATGAAGCCAAATAAACCAGGCTTAAAACCAAAACCAAAGAGTACTTTCGGTAAGGGATGGGCACCATTGTTGACTTGACTTAATAAACCATATTTATGTTTACATTCACATGTTATGGATCTGGTAGAGTTCTGGTTTCAATAAGGACCGCCCACCTTCCTCTTACACAGAAGAGCCCAAAGCCAGAAGGACGTCCAAGGAAAAGGAGGAGGAAGGAGGAGAAGATGGTGGTGGGAAGTATCAGACATGAGATAGAGTCTCCAGTGGAAGCAAAGAGACTCTGGAATGCCTTTGTGAAGGATGGCCATAATGTTCTGCCAAAGCAAGCACCAGAGATATTCTCAAGCATCACCTTACTCCAAGGTGAGGGAGGTGTGGGCACCATCAAGCAAGTCAACTTCACCCCTGGTATGTATCATATCAACCCAGATGCTTACAACTAAAGCTCTCCTTTCTTTACTGATGGGCTTTGGGTTATTCAGCCAACAAGGATTTCAGCTATGTGAAGGAGAGGGTGGAAGAGGTAGATGAGGAGAATTTAGTATACCGTTACAGCCACGTGGAGGGAGGAATGCTGGGAAAGAAACTGGCCTCTGCTAGGTATGAGTTCAAATACACACCGAAAGCAGAGGGAGGATGCCTGTGCAGCTCTGTGTTCCACTATGACAGCCTGCCTGGCGTTGTGCAGGATAAAGGCAAAGTGCAGGAGATTAAAGGCACTGGCACTGCTCTCTTCAAGAAGATTGAAGCATATCTCCTTGCCAACCCTACTCTGTACCGTTAACAGGTGCCTTGTAAACTGTGTCGGTTAGTCATCTGTGCATTGGCTACAATTCACTGTTCGGCCATACTATGAGTAATTGAGCTTTTATGTATTAGGTTTCCACTTTGGAGAGAAATATAAAAAGGACCATCTTGCTTTTCTTTGTGTTCACTGGTTTGCTTTTTTATAAGAGGTGTTGGAATACGTTTGTTGTTGCGTCAAAAGATCAATCTGTTAATGTCGGATACAAATATTAGAGATAAACGAATCAATGAGAGGAAATTAATCCATCCTTCAAGAGGGTGTTGTTAGAAAACTGTACTTGCAGAGAAATATTTGGGCTCTAACTGGGTTTACTGTGGATGTGGGAGAGGAGTTGGGTTTCCATGAATCCATGCTTTAAGACAGTAAGATAGGCTAATTTTCTTCTCAATTAAAATTTCCAGGGACATATATTTGGTATGTAGGAACTTGTTAAATTGGCGCATACTGAGGTGAAAAAAATATGAAATCATGGTCAAAGGAATCGGAAAGGATATTTAGGATACAGATTTAGCAAATGGAGATATTTGAGATGACAACTAACTAACTTAATAATCAAAGTGTGCATTATGTGATGAATTTTTTTTTTGTAGACATCAAGAAAATCCAAATGGGTGCATTCTGAGATAAAAACGAAACCCATTATATCAAAAATGAAAAATAGAGTAAAACACCAAAACCATAAATAGTTGACACCCAGATTCCCCACATAGACACACTATGAGATAAAACTAAGCCCAAGTATAGAACAATGAATTACAAACATATGGGTAATGAATGAAGCCACTCTTCGTCACCATTATAATGAATTTCTTCCTGGTGCATGCATTTTTCACTCGTCTCGTCGTCGTTAATAAAAATGTCGGCATCTTCTCTGTGCTTGTCTGAATCCATTATCAATAAATGTTTATTGTTTTCAACACTGTACCTCGGCTTCAATAGTTGCAGGTTACCGGTAAATCTCTGATTAGGAACTATAAAAGGAGCAGATTCAGACAGAAAGCTGTTAGAAAACTGATTAGAGAACTTTAACTCTTTTATGTTACCAATTCAAGAAATTAAGATTCTTAAATAATATGTAGAATATTTTTACTGCAGCCTTGGCAAATATGAGAAAACTTTGCTATTTCTGCTCTTAATTTGATTTGTGGTATTTTGTGTGCCTGAGATTCAAATGTTTTTCTCCAAAATATCTTAAAGTTGTAATAGTGGTCTCTTTTTAGAAAGAGTTTTCACATCTAGCAAAATTAATCTCTCCAAGAAGATCTTGATAAGGTTAAACTTTGGGATAGTTTCTATGTTCATTGATAAGTTTCAGACAGAAAGTTGCGAGAAGACTGATTAAAGAACATTAACTCTTTTATCTTACTAATTCAAGAAATTAGGATTTATGTATAATTTTCTTACTGCAGCTCTGGTAAATATTGAGAAAACATTGCTATTTTTGCTTTTCGATATTTTTGGTGGTATTTTGTGTGCTTGGAATTTCAGATGTTTTTCTTCATTTTTTAAAAAGTTGTAATAGTGTGTTATAGGAAATAGAGGGATTAAACCACCAATTAAATGCAGATTTGAATAAACAAACATAAATAAGAACAAATGAATAAAACAATTCGTAGAAATAGAGGCAAGACAACAAGAATTAATGTGGAGGCAAGACAACAAGAATTAATGTGGTTCATCTTTTTCTTGGGCTACGTCCACAAACAACAATCCATTTATTAATCAACTTTCAGAAAATACATATTACAATAACCTGCAATTACGGCTGCATTGTGAAACAATCAATTCAAACCATTTTCACTGCTCTGTTTTACACGCACAGTGCTACATGCGCCCTACACTGAACCCGTGTAATCTTTGTCACTTCCCCGCACTACACCATGTGATCTACAACAACTTCACAAACATGTCTGTCCCAATTCTGCGCAACAACATGAATCGAAAACCAAGTCATGACTGTTCAAATCCATGGCAGTTGGTTTTCCATTCGTAGCAAGCAAACTCTTCAACTTCCAGGCAGTTTTTCAAACTGTTTTTAACTAAATTATAATACAAATATGCAACAAATTTCTTATTAAATTATTAAGCAAATTTTACTCCGGGAGCGTTGCCTCCAACAGCCCGCCCCCAGACCCCCATCGTGGGCTCTACACTTAGGTCCCCACCGAGGCGATAATACCCTTGGATCTCGCAAGAGGGGCTTTTCCCCCCTTCCATTCTCTCATTAATTTATTTGGGGGAAAAAGTGCTGGATAAAGTGGGGAAAATATTAACATCAAGTCGGATCAGGCTCCACATACCAACATAGTGGTCTTTTTTTAGAAATATTTCTCACTTCTAGCAAAATCAATGTCCTCATCACTAGTTGTTATGCTCCCAAAAATCTTCTTGGCAAGGTTAAACTTTGGGATAGTTTCTCCTCAAGAGTCTCCTAGATTATTGAAAGTGATTTTAAAATTATGTTATCCTTTAATACGAAAAGGGTGGACTTCTTATTCTCTTTCAAGATAGTCCTCTTCTTCTTCAGAAGATTAATCAACTTTAGTTAATGGATATCCCTCTTAGCAATGGTTCTTTAAATTAGAACAATCAAATTTAGAAGAATAAAAGAATAAGGGGTGCTTTTATTGCTGAATATTTGGATAGACTTTTGGTTAGTTATTCTTGTCGTTCTCAATTTCGTTGACTTATTTCTTTCATTCTTGATAGGTTAGGTTTATATCATCGACCCATAACTTTACATTAGGAAGAATATTTTAAGCTTTCAAATATCTCTCTTAGATTCTAACTCACGTGGTTAAAAGAATAGGACTTGGAAGAAAATATTATAATTTGATGGAAGGAAGGTAAATCTCAGCATGGTACAAATTTGTATGTTTTGTTAAATAAAATTTGAAGAATAAAACTTTTTCTCATGTGAAAATATTCTTCAAAGATTTTTTTTTGGTCAAAGTTGGTGGAGATTGAAGGTTGTATTCAAGAACAAGTCTTAGTTAAGGATGTCTTAACTCATGTTCTCAACTAGAAAATGAATTATAAAAAATGAACTTCAAGAAGAAATCATGTGGTGATAAAAATCTTGTGCTAAATGGTTACATGCTCCTAGATATGAATTATTATTATTTTCTTCACTTTGTCGTGGCACAAAAAGATGCTAATCTTTCAAGGATATTCAATGAGAGGATAGATCTAGGATTGAATCCATTCAAATATTTAGTCGGATGTTGTTTCTCACTTTCATGAATTGGTCAAAGCCCCCACTATTTTTTTGTTAATAATAACAGTATCGTTTTGAACTATGTTCCTACACTTATCTCCCCTCATTATAATTCCTTTTCTGTGTTGCAAGAATGAGTAGTTGGTGTTGTCATTGATGTCAACAAACTTATGTTTGTGTTGTCATTGATGTCAACTTTTGATGGTTGAAAAGTTGTGATGATGCTTTGATTAGTCTCATTATGTTGTCATTAGTAAGTGTTACTAGTGTCAACCTATAGTGTTGCTTTGATAAGCTTCTATTTGTGGGTTTTATTTGAGTTGTTGTGTTGTAGTTGGTTTGGTGATGATGAGGAAGTGGTGAAGATGATGAGAATGTGTTTCTGGCACTTCGTTTCCAAGTGCTTTTGAGAAAATTTGAATAAAAGAGAAAACAATGTGTTGTAGAGGTGTTCTGGCATATAGAGTCGTGTTCTAGTTTTTCTCCGCATTTCTTCTATGTTGAAGATCTACTTTTACAGTTTAAATATGTTGATCATAGGTGTTTAGAGGTGTTATATCTAGAGTTTCTTGTTTTGGATCATTGTACATAGAAAGTTATGTTCACCACTGTGTGAACCTTCATGCAGTGTTGTCAAGGAGAATGGTTTTGCTCCACATTTCTCTACAGTTTGGTTTATGGTCTTGCAATTCTAGAAGTGTGCTGATAAAGTTCATATCTACCTTCGGTTGAAGTTGTTTGTGGTTTGGTGCTTCACAAGTTGATTTCTTGAGTTACAGTGTGTGGAAGATTATCTAGATACATATAAGATGAGTTTGTTCTTTAGGTGAAAGTTGTTGCAAAGGAATTTGTTGGATTGTAGGGTACTTGTGGAATATTCCAGATTGTGTTCAAGTGATATTTGTTGTCTACAAGTCATATTTAGATCAAAGGAAGCATGCACTTAAATGTTTGATGGTGTTTAAACATAGGTTCAGTCGACCTTGGGTGTTTACACTAATTACAGATTTTCTTTGGTGGTTTTGGAAGTGTGGCATGGCATATATGAGTGGATTTAGGTTTGAGTTAAGACATGTGATATGGTCCTCCTTCATTCCTTTCCATCATGGGAATGTTTTGGTTCCGACCTAATTTGAATTTGCATGATTGAGGTGCATAACCGACCTTGGATAATTTTTTAAAGGTTGAAGAAGGTATAAATAAGTATTGTGTTGATAGAGGATGAGTGTGTAGTGTGTATGATACGAATTGCAAAGTTGTGAAGTACAGTGCAAGATTTAATGAGTTAAAGTACTGGAAGCAGTGAGCAGAAGGTGTCTACAATCTTCAGAAAGGCTACAAATGTGTTGGTGATGTTGTGGTGGAATTTTGTATGGCAACCCTCTTCTTTTCTTATTTTTTGTAATCTCGTAGTGAGCCATTGTCTATGAGCCCTTGTTTCTTTTGGGAAGTGAGCCCTCTGGTAGTGAGCCTATTGTATTCGGTGTTTCTCTTATTGTGGTATAGAAAAATGTAACCCTTTACATTTTCACTTGTTTGGGCCCTCATATTTAAATTGGACTTAATAGTGCCTTAATTTAGTGTTGTTAAATGCACCCCTTTACATTTACACACTTATTTGGGCCCTCTTAATTAAATTGCGCTTAATTATGCCTTAATTGGCCCTTTAATTCATTTAAAAGCCTAATTAATTATATTTTTCAAAGGGGAAACCTGACAATAATTAATGCCTAAATATAATTTTTTTTATTGAGCAATGTGCGTTCTAGGTATAGAGACCTTGGACCCATTTACCCATGAGTGAATGGGTCCTCCCTAGACCTTTGGACCTAAATTTAAATGACGTTTTTAGTGGTATTTTAATAATTTCAAATCCATAATTCAATGTTGGCTTGTGATATTTGAATTTTGGGAAATTAAGGATACATACCTATAAACACAAGGTTATTTTAGTATGTTTCACCTAACAATTTTATGAGATTTACAAGAGCATTTCAAGAGAAACTAAAGGAATTCAAGAGCAGATATATCAGAGATTTATTGCAACATTGAAGATCTATCCATCATGTCAAAGTCTTCTTGCATCATGCATGTTTTTGGAGCTAACATTGTGATGTAGGTTTCATGATCAAGTCGAGCATTCAAAGTATCATTTCAAGCAAGATTCAACTGTCAAGATCCACATCCATTCAACCATCTCATGCAAGTTGTAGACTTCCTAAGGTTTCCATTATCAAGGTTTTATTCAAGGGTTTGTTGAGTGGTATCATAGCTTTGCTCAATCTTCATTCCCTCTTTCATGCATTATTTCAATTCAAGGCTTAATTACCAAAATGGGGTTTGACCAAGGAAAACCTACATTCACCCAAAAACAAACATTTTTCTCTCTTATGTGTGTGATTGCAGATTTAGGTTGAAGAAGACTTGAAGACCTTTTGAAGAGTAAGATTTAGAAAGTTGTCGAAGTTGCAAAAAGGTTGTCAAAGTTGTCATCAAATCATAGAATCTAACCTACAAATCAAATTTATGAATTTTCGGCACTAAAACCTAGACAAATCAAAAGCTTCAGATATGCACTAGAGGCTCTTGAGAGATTGTTGCAACCCCTGTACTTGGACCCATTCACCCATGGGTAAATGAGTCTCAGATCAGCTTTTGAAAATAACTTTTGGTGACTGGTACACATGTTTCTTCCCTTCTTAGATCTACATTCTATTTTCTAGTTATGCAATTATTGAGCTTAATTTTCAAGTTCCAAGTGTTAGATTGCATTTTGGTGTTGATTTTTTATTTTTAGTTTTTCTCCCCAAAGTGTTGTTTGACCTTGACCCTTGTCCTTTAGTCATAAGGAAATATGAAGATTCCCACTTTGAATTGATTCACCTAAGGGTTGTTACTCAATTCTCTGTGGGGATCTCATTTCCTAATGAAATAAAGGAAACGAGGTCCCCTAATTGGTCCATCAATCCAATTTGGTGAACCATACCTATTTTTTTGGTGTTTCATTTTCGTGAACTCGACTTTTGAGTACCATATCTTGCTAATTTTAGAGTCCATTTTCAGCCCTAGATCTAGGTTTTGCATTCATTTCCATTACATTGCATTGATTTGCATCTCATTTAGGGTTATTTACTTGCATTAGTTTGTATCTTGTTTAGGGTTTTAGGTTTGCATTTTTGCATCCTTTAAACCTAGAAAATTCAAAAATATCAGTCATTTTGCATAATATTTACATAGCATTGCATCATCATTCATTTACATTACAAAATTAAATCAAGGTTGCATCTCAAATTAGGTATTTTTGCTTGTCATTTAGCACTATTTTGTACTTGCATTGAGACCTCATTTTACAAAAAAATGAAACTACAATTCATTGTCTAAAACTAGAATATGAAAACCATACAAATCATCTCAAAAACTTGCAAATTAATTTTTAAAAACCCTGAAGTGAGACCCATTCGACCATGGGAAAATGAGTCCTTGATTAGGGCCTTTTATAAATTTCTAAGCATTATAACTACAATTTCTGCCTTATGTGTTTCTATATTTAGTCTATTGTTTCAGTTTCCTAAATTTCTGTTATCTAAAATTGTTCATATTAAGTATAATTTGTCAAATTCAGTGCATTGTTTGAGTTCTAAATTGTATCTAAAAAAGATCATTTATAGGTTGCATAGCATAATTAGAAGGTTATCTTGCTTTAATTTGAAAAATTACAAAATGTTTACATCCTTCCTTCACAAGTTTGCTAAGAAAAAGTTCAATAACAAGAAAGGTGGTCATTCTTCCAACAATTATCCAAGCTATGAAAGTCTCTTAGTGTAAGAGGATGAAACCATTAGCACCACCTTTCCTAGTATCCATTCACATACCACTAGTGAGAATGTCTTAATGGAAGAGAAAACAACTATGAAGAATCCTAAAAGTCATAAAAACTATTCTCCCAACACTCCTCTTCCTTGTGATGAAAGTGTTGTGGTTTTAGAAGAAGCAAATATTGAATGTCATGAGCATTCTATTTGTGACTCTTTTGAAGACATCTTAGCTCAAGAGGATGAGATCATAGATACATTTATTAACATTAATTTGCCTCACCTTCAATCATCCTTAAATACCCCTTTCACTTGTGGAAGTAATATGACAAAACAAGCTCGACATTCATTAATAGCCCTATTTCTTCTAACATATCCCCCCTTTGCAAAGGAAAGGAGTTGATGTTAGAAGTTGAAATTAATGACCATCATGATAATCCTATTCATCTTTCATCTTGTAGTCAATCAATTATCAAACCAAATAAGAAAGTGCATAAGCGTTACAAATCCAAGAAACAAAAGAAGCATGATGTTCTTGCATAGTTAGAAGGCCTATTGAAGATATCCAAGACAAAGAATGATTTTTACACTCGTTTACATTGGGGATTAATTAAGTTACCACCTAAACATGAAAAATTAACAAAAAATAAAAGTGATCAAAATGGACCATATTGTGCATATCATAGAATATTTGGACATCATACCAATGATTTACAAGAACTATTAAGAAAATTTGAAAAGAAACCAACTTGACTAAAAATAAATGAACTTTGCTCCTTGCCATGTGATAGTTGTAGGATCATAGCATACTCACTACTACATGTTTTACATTAATTCCAAATCATTTTCTATCTTGCAAGGAGCTCATCCTCACCACCCATCTTGGCTCATCCTTGTCCTGCACTTAGTGGGGGCAAGGAGTTAGATAGTCTTGTCCTAGTTTGGTGCTTACCGTTGTCCCTTTGGCTAGTTGTTTTCCTTTCACATACAATGAACAAGATTGGGATGCAGACGACCTGCTATAGGTTGACTCGCATGTGCCTTACTAGCCTTGTCTTTGTTTTCTTTATCATGATCTTTTTGTGATTGCATGTGCATAATGTGATTCCCATATCATTTTGTTTGATGTATCTTCATGTTGATTCCTCTATTTGTACCTTCATTCTTCTATATGCCGTAAACCCTTTAAATATTTTCTTTTGTCTTGTGTTTTCCTCTTGTGGATGACACAAGGCATCAAGACATTTAGGTAGGTCTCTTCCATGTTGACCTAAAAATATTTTCTTTGTTTTCACTCTCTATGTGTCATTCTTCAAGTTCCATAATTTATTTGAGGAATGATGATGTTTTCAAGCTCTATAATATCATTGTAGAAAAGACAAACACCGACCCTAAATTTGTGGATCCCTTATGTAATTTTGGGATTTCATTTTGGGGGCAACCCCTTCCTTTTTTATGATGTAGCTTAATTTGGAAACATATGACTTTGCATAGGGATTTCCAAATAAGCTCTCATGTCCTCTAAATATTGTTAGAATTTATCATTTGCTACTTTAAAGTAATTGCTCATAGCATGGTGTTAGCAATTTGTTTAAAGTGGGGGCATACATTGGAATTATCATTTTTTAAGATCTCAGACTATTCTTAAATTTTATTGCATGGTCTTCTTATTTCTTGCGATGTGTCTTCTTCTGGGTGGTGTCATTGGGTTTGATGTCCTCGAATAGTGTGACCTTTCTTGGCACACGACTTTCCTCTTAGTGGTAATTCTATGCATTGCATTCCCTAAGTTATGAATATTTTATCCTAGACTTGTCCTCTCTTGAAGAAATTATGCATGATGTTCCCTAAGAGGAGACCTTACATGAACTAAGCAAAACCTCTTTGAACATGTCTTATCCTATTTGCATTTTTGTTCATAAGTGTTTAGCATAACACAACTTGCTAAGTCTTATGGAGCTTGAAGTTTTTATTGTGTGGTGCCTTATTAAATTTATCAAAGGTATAACTTTGGTATGTTATGGGAGCCTAATAAGATTCTCTCATTTCCACCCTTGGGGGCTCACCTAGTGGACAATAGATTTCACTAGCCCATGTGAGCGTGCATTGTTTTTTGCATAGTGGACAATGAGTTCCACTTGCAAATGTTTTTGGACAAATAGTTGAGTCATGATCCACATTGTGTTGGACAGTTGAGGATTGATCCTTTCTCTTTTTCTTTTCCTTTTTCTCTTTCTTTGAGTCTTTGACATTGTATGATTGAGTATCTTGTCATTGTTGCATACATATATGTTTAACATAGACATGGGTTTCCTTGTGCCTTTGTTGGTTTTTCCATGAGATCTTAGATCTTGGAGGCTTGATCACCTTCCTTGATCTTTGTCATCTTATCCTTCAAATTATTGTACAATTATACCTCTCTTGTTTTTCTACTTTAGTGTGAGTTTGACATAGGGTCATCCTCTCACAAAAGTGGAGGCTAAATGTAGTGTAGAAAATTGTAACCCTTTACATTTTATCACTTGTTTGGGCTCTCCTATTTAAATTGGACTTAATAGTGCCTTAATTTAGTGCTGTTAAATGTACCCCTTTGCATTCACACTCTTATTTGGCGCCTCTTAATTAAATTGAGTTTAATTATGCCTTAATTGGCCCTTTAATTTATTTACAAGCCTAATTAATTACATTTTCAGAAGGGGAAACCCAACAATAATTAATGCCTAAACATAACACTTTACATTGAGCAATGTATGTTCTAGGTATAGGGACTTGGGACCTATTCGCCCATGGGTGAATGGGTCCTCCCTAGACCTTTGGACCTAAATTTAAATTATGTGTTGGTAGTATTTTAACGATTTCAAATCCATAATTCAATGTCAACTTGTGATATTTGAATTTTGGGAAATTAAGGATACATACCTATAAATACAAGGTTATTTCACTATTTCACCTAGCAATTTTATGAGATTTACAAGAGAATTTCAAGAGAAATTAAAGGAATTCAAGATTAGATATATCAGAGATTTATCGTAGCGTTCAAGATCTATGCGTCACATAAAAGTCTTCGTGCATCATGCACATTTTTGGAGCTAACATTGTGATGTAGGTTTCATGATAAAGTCAAGCATTCAAAGTATCATTTCAAGAAAGATTCAAGTGTCAAGATTCACATCCAATTCATCCATCTCATGCAAGTTGCATAATTCCTAAGGTCTCCATTATCAAGGTTTCATTCAAGGGTTTTTTGAGTAGTAGCATGTAATACCCCCTCTGTACTTCGGCTTGATCATGAAGCCGTATGTGATTTGGTCTCTCCTTTAGAGATAATTGTTTGATAGCATGCTATGAATAATGTGATTCATTAGTGTCTTTGTTTGATTGTTTTGTTAACTAGGAATCAATTGATTTAAAAGGCTTCGTGATAAGCTCTTATATGAATGAAGGATTAAATAAATATAAGTAACACTATTCTTTAATTGGAGTGAAGTTTGTAATTATAGGCAACGCCATTACGCCGGTTATCCTCTCTTATCTGCAACTATAATCATCAAGACTTCCCTAGTTGTATTTGTATCCCTTCATTATCCACTGTTAGGCTCTATCATGGCTCGACGTTTACCCTGTTCGGGTGGAATCACTAATTTGTTCCACGCCTGTACCCTCAGATTGTTGATTTAGATAGAAATTTTTATTATGTAGCTATTGATGCCAACATTCTATGTGCAATCTCTATTGCGCTATAGTTTCATATTATCTTTATTTTCGGTTTATGTGATATTTAGCCTTCTTATTATCTAAACCATAGATGTTGCCTTGTATCGTCCAGTTGAATCAAATGGAAAACTTGGAGTGGTAAAAAAAAATAAATAATTATACTCTTTTGCCTTACAAACACATTGCTGTTCGAATCCCTAAAGGATTGGGAATAAAAAAACTTTGCATCAATTCTTCCTAAAATAAAAAAAAGGGGGTTCATGGGATTTTAAGTAAAGAGGAAGAGAAGGAGAAAGGCAACCCGTTCTGGTAGACTGTTTTAACTAACGGTTAGTGGGACACCTCAATTAGTGCGTGGACATGCAGTTCAGTCATGCACATTTAATGATCAACCGCCATGCAAGGAAATTGGCCTTCCCTGAGGCTACGCCCCTCTGAAGCTTTCTATCAAACAGATCACATGCCTTGTCTATGTTTTGACATCTCTTGCATGCAAGTCTATTAATGCCTATTTTCAGTTTGCTTAATTTAGCATCACCAGTATTCTCCAGAAGAACAATGTCCCCATTCAAAAGAATATACATGATTCACATTACTTAGAATAATTTCTCTTGCATCGGTCTAGAAGATGAATTAGAGGTGGAATTTTGGGAGGTGCTAGTATGCAACCAGTTCAGTTTTCTGTAGGGTGAGTTGTTGATAGCATGAGCAATGGAAGAGATGCACATAATGAGTGGGCATTATTTTTTGGAAAGCCACCGTTTCCTCACCACAAAATACGGTTGCATATAGAGAAATTTGTACACTGTGAGTTCTGTTCAATTGAAATATGAGAGACGAGTTATTTGTACACTGTTAGTTGGTGACACCATGGGCAGTTGAAATATCATGTACAATTTTCTAGTGAAGTTATAATGGTAATCGCTGGTCATGTCCTTTCATTTTGAAATAACATGACAAATGCAAAGTTGAGGGTTCTGTGTTCGGTATAGATCTGGGACAATGTATTCTTGCATGGGTGTGAGGCAGTACGATAGGGTTGAGATCATAGCCAACGACCAAGGCAACAGGACCATGCCTTCATAAGTTGCTTTTACTGATTCTGAGCAACTCATTGGAGATGCGGCCAAGAATCAAGTCGCCAGGAATCCTACCAACACTGTTTTCGGTTAGTAAGTCGAAATCCTATTTTTGTCCATACCAATTTATGTTATATTGGATATTAATATGTACGGAAATGATTGTTGCATTTTTCTGCAATTTGGGATTGTGCATTGTGTGGATCTTGGATGTGCCTGTAATTACTTATCATGGAATTTTCTTCGAAAGTCCCAATCAAATTGAGTAGGCTGTGAAATTTGTTGGATTGAAATGGACTGTATGTGTTTTAAATGTGTACCTTATGGCTTTGAAGGGGTGGGTCAGAAACTTGGTGTTGTTTTGGAGTAAGCTTTTATTTTGTTTAATCTGCTATGTATAATAATTGCCTTCAAATGTCAATATGAGAAAGGTTGGGTCAGAAATCTGGTATTGTAAGAAACTAAATTCTGTGATTGGCTTTGGAATCGCTAGTAGAGTGTCACAGTTACAGTAGTTGAAAATAAGATATTGTCTATCATTAACAAAATATAGAGATTTCCATTGATCGTGGTGAAGTTAATTTTCAAACTTCAACTTGAGCGTGTCTCTGGAAACTCATTCCCAAACAGAAATGTGTCTAGATTTTAAAAGAAAAGTTGTACATTATTTCTTCTTCTCTTAAGCCACGTTTTTGTACTCCACCTTTCTCTTTTCCTTTAGTCTTGTTGATAACCTTTGGGATTTGATAATAATGCAAGTAGATGGAATTATTTCCAAGTTCCAACAATCACTTTCTTTTATACTTGGCAATCTGTCACAGTTACAACATTTAGAGTAGAGGTATTGTGCAAAATGATGTAGCCTCCCTGAAACTTTTGGTTACTTGTCACAGCTGCCGCACTCTAACATGGTAGGCAATATAGTTTTAAATAACTCTTTTGTATGATTCCTTTAGCGGTCTGTCACAACTGCAACGCTTGGAAATAGAAGGGAGTGGAAGTTAAACAAGCTCCCTGACTCCTTGAGTGATTTGTCCCAGCAGTAGCACTTGAACGTGGTAGGGTGTATAGAATTAAATAACTTCCCTGTCACATAGAAGTTTCTTACTGACGCTACGCTGGAACATAAAGTTTGTAGAGGTTTAAACTTCCTTTTTGATTTCTTTGTTAACTTGTCACTTCTGTAGCACTTGAAAATGGAGAGATGTCGAGGTTTAAATAATCTCCTTGATTCATTAACAATCTATCTTAGCTGAAGTGCCTACTCCAAAAGGCTTAGAAGTTTATTTCTATATCAAAGTTTAGAGGAGAGATTCGAATGAAATTTAATGAGTTCCATTTGTAGTTTGGATTGAATTCCTGTAGGTGGCACTGGCTAAGTAGTATTCATAGGCATAGTTAGAACCATTGAGTCCATTACTGAATTAAGTGAACTACATTGGAACCAATAGTCTACATGCATTCTTGAGTCTGTGACTCCACCATTAGTTTCCTACATTGCTCAATATATATATGATTAGTGGTGTTCATGTTGTGCATGTGTATGTTTTCTGGTTGTTTCTGACTGTTATAACAAATACATAAGTTTTGACTATGACATACTGCAAGTATTTAGTCATCTTGTTTAAACGTTATGAGATTTTGTCATAAATAAAGGAGGAAATTTACCGAAATAGAGAAAGTTAAATTATGACTTTAGAATATTTTAGTCTATGATAATTTAATGGACCTTAGAGGGATAATCTTTTCCCATCTTTGAATTAGTTGAGTTGTGAAATTTTCCATATTGAGATCATATGATATTATTATTAATTTTCTTATGCATAAAAGGATTTAGGGAATATTGTTGGGAGTTATGATTATATTATAGATTTTGCACTTAGAAATCAAATCCTCTCTCTTAGTGTCTAGTTGACCACTATTTGGAAATGTAGAACATGAGCATATTTTAAATTATAGAGATCGAATAGTGAATTTATTTGGAGTTATGCATTGGAAGGTTTATCGTTGAAAGAGTAAATTAACAGTGCGTAGTATATTTGATATAATAGGGTATTTTTATTCCAAAGTCAAAATTTGAAATTTAGAAGCGAAACTCTATAACTTAGGAACATTGAAAGCCAAGTTTGGAATATCTAACATTTTATACCACATTCTTGTACCCATGAGTGTTTATTAAAGATGGTTATTTAGTGTATTCTTGTGGTGAATTTTGTGTGTAGTTTTGGAGTTTATGATGAATATATTTATGGAGGTTGTTTTTTGGCTTTGAATTTGATGTTGATTTTGAGATCAAGTTTTGTTACCACCTTGTAGGAAAAAAACCCTTGTTTTTAGTGATTTATTAGTCTTCCAGAGAAAAGGGAAAAAAAGGTGTTGCTTTATTATTGGCTTTCACTTTTGGTTATTTGTGAACTATTGCTCGTATGATCTATTTGATGTTATGGATTTTAGCCATGCACTTGAAAATAGATTTTTTACAAAGATTTTGTGTAGGATGGTGTTTGCCTTGCTTAATGCAAATTATCATGTGGCTTTATATGTTGTGCATGTGGGTTTACCCTGATAGTGACTTTTGAGTTTTTGTTGTTCATAAGGGGAGTGGCTTTCAATGGTGGCCAAACTCGAAAGTGGTCTCAGGGTAACTCATTGGAAGTTTATTAATCAAGTGAAAACATTAATATTTAATTAGGGGTTTTGGATAGAATCACACATTAACAAGATATAAGTGAATGCCTCACTCATGGCTCAAGTGCTTGTATGGGCTTGAGATGGGTTGAGAAGGCCTGGAATGGCAAAATCATTGTCTTGTCCTTATGAAAGATAATCGATGCCGCATTGGATTGCATGTGAGGCCGGGTTTTGTAAGAGGTCACCAGGGTAACCCAAGTTGGTGGCCGAGACCTAGGAAGATTTGCCAGGGTAACCCATGCAACATTGCGATGACACTCTTCCTTAAACAACCAAGTATGCTTTGTTTCCCTTTATGATATTCTTGAGCCTCTGGAAGCACATGTTGGCATTTGTATGTTGATGTTTATTTGGTTATTCCTTATGTTGAGCACATCTTGTGATGGTTATATCTTGTGCTGAGATTGCCTTATGTTATTGTGGATCTTATTGTGGAGTCTTGTATCCTTGTTTTGTATGATGGTATAGTTGGGGATCCTTCTTGTCATCTCTTAGCATGGGGGGTGGGCCTTTGGGTCCACGTGGTTGGGTGGAACGTGCTATGCACCCCATTGGGTCCCCAGTTATCGATTGAGAAGTGCAAAATTGTACCTTGCAGTGACTCCTGAGTTGTATTAGAATTGGATCCAATATTGCAGCTTTGTACTCCTTCATTTAAAATGTATCATTCTATTTTATTGTATCTTCCCCATTCATGTTGGGAAGCGGAATTGTAATATTGTAACCCTTAATTAAAGTATTAACCATGTTCATGTTATCTTATGATTACTGGTGTATTCTACCTCTCATGTGATGTAATAAAGTTGTTGTGAAAAGTAATGCAATCAAGTAAACCTAAGGGATTTGTTATATGTAGTTCATGTTTAGTTTCATATCATGTGTTATATGACTATTAAGATGTATGTTAGTACTTTTAAAAAAAAATTGGTGCCATAAATGCTAGATGTAATGTATCCTTTAGGGTTGCTTGGTGGGGCATTACATAGCATATCTTTGTTCATTCTTCATTCTCCCTTTCATGCATTATTTCAATTCAAGGTTTAATAACCAAAATGGGGTTTGACCAAGGAAAACCCCCATTCAACCAATTTTTCTCTCTCTCTTGTGTGTGTGATTGTAGATTTAGGTTGAAGAAGACTTGAAGACCTTTTGAAGAGCAAGATTTACAAAGTTGTCAAAGTTACAAAAAGTTGTCAAAGTTGTCATCAAATCATAGAATCTAACCTACAAAACAGATTTTTGACTTTTCAGCATTGAAACCTGGACAAACCAAAAGCTTTAGATCTACATCAGAGGCTCTCGAAATATTGTTGTAACCCTTGAATAACAAAGAAGGACGAGGACAACCACTGCCTCCCCTTCCTATTGATGAAAAAAACAAAGGGTATCAAATAGTCAAAAGCATGGGATTCATTGGACAAGGCAGCCTTTCTCTACATGGAAAAGGTAGAAGAAAACCAATTATTATGGAAAGGTGCCCAAAGAATCTTGGATTGGGTTATGGTTCATCTAATGTGATTACCCCAAATATTAAGAACACCTCTTATGAGGAAGGAGCTACTTCTACTACTATTGAGACATCAGATACTTGTGAATTTCTGGACGACTACTTGTATATCCAAAACATGTTTAAAAACCTCAACATGAATACCCTCATTTCCAAATCTACATCTGATGACGATCATATCGAGACAAATTCCAATGAATACGAATGGGATTCTTTTGACTCTAGTGAATACAACTTAGATACCTTATGGAGCCTTGAAAAACCAATGTACCTAACCTAGTTACAACTTCCATAAGCTTTGCAAATACCCATGAAAAAATATACTTACATTATCCACAGCTGATAGATTGGGACGAACAACATCATACACCAGTTTTGGACACATTAGATAGAATGATGAGGCTAGTTTAGAGTTCATGGGAATTCAAATGAATATACCTAAAGGAGATCATAAAGTAGGTTTTGTAATGGATCTAGATAAAAGAGAATATTTTGGGGGGGAGATTGTGTTCTCCAGTCACAAAAATAATCTAGAATTTTTTTTAAAAAAAAGAAGCCCCCCTAAGAAAAACCACAAAGTGGCTTTATTAGATCTAGAAATGAGAAAGAGAAAGGACACATTTGAGGGTGAAAACCTCTCTAAGGCACTCAAAGATGGAGGATTCAATATTACCACCAAAAAATATCAAGAGAAGTCAACACTCTTAGTTGAAGATTCTAAACCCATTAATGTGGGCAGAACATAAATACTAAAAATTATAACATACCATGCAACGTCATTTGATACTGAAGAAAAGGTGAACTTCTTAGCATACATCAATGTTTTCATGGACATATACATACATGCTAGGGCTATATCCAATATTGGTTGTACATCATCTAGCCATATTTCCTGGAGCTAAACCCATCAAGTAGAAGCTATGGAAGATACATCCACAAATAACACTTTTGGTAAAAGTAGAAATTTAGAAACTATTAGATGTGGGATTCATCAGATCCATTAACTATCCTAAATGGGTATCTAATCTAGTACCAGTATCAAATCCCATTAGGGGCATAAGGATCTGCTCAGCCTTCTGGGATCTAAACAAGGCTTTCCCGAAGGATGACTTCCTTCTTCCCAACATCAACATGATTATGGATCTAATTGTAGGGCATGAAATGCTATCACTGATGGATGAATTATCTGGATACAATCAAATCAAAATATCCCCCAAAGACCAACATAAGACAACTTTCACTTGTGCATGAGGAACCTTTTGCAAGAATGTTATGCTGTTATGCAGGGGCAGCCTATCAAAGAGCAATGGGCACCATCTTTCATGATATGTTGCATAACATTATGGAGGATTATGTGGATGGAATACTAGAAAAATCCATAAAAAAAGAAGATCGTTTGGCCAACCTAGCAAAGGTATTTGATAGTATAGAACAATACAACTTGCATCTCAACCCAAAGAAGTGCATCTTCAGTGTGACTTTTAGAAAACTGTTGGGTTACATAGTATCAAGAAGAGGCATCAAGGTAGATCCCGCCAAGATGAAAGCTGCATTAGAAATGCCTCCTCCAAGAAAATTGAAGTAGCTAAGAAGTCTACAAGGTAAACTACAATCCATCAAGTAGTTCATCGCACAACTGGTAGATAAGTGCCATCCATTCATCCATTTGTTACACAAAGACATAAAATTGAAATGGGATGGCAGATGTGATCGGGCTTTCCAACAAGTCAAGGAGCATTTAATCACTCCTCCAGTATTAATGCCACCAATTCAAGATAAGGGAATGATCCTATATGTTTCTACAACACCGAAAATGATAGGAGCTCTATTAGCACAACTAGATGATAATAACAAGGAAAGAGTGGTCTATTATATTAGCTGAACATTGGTTGGATATGAATTGAACTATTCACCCATAGAGTGTGTCTATCAGTCATCTTTGTGGCATAAAATTTATGAAACTATATCTTAAACAAACAAACAAAGTTGATATGAAAAACCTAAAGTATCTATTGGAAAAAGAAGCTCTAATAGGGAGGATCACTAAGTGGGTAATGATACTTAGTGAGTTTGATATTGAGTATATAAACAAAAAAGCTATCAAAGGAAAAATTAGAGAATATGAATTGGAAGAGGAACCAATGGAAGATCATCAACCTCTAACAATAGGATTTACAGATGAACACATACTACTAAAAAATTAGTCTAGCTATTGGACCTTGTATTTTGACGGGTCCTACACCCAACATGGCTTAGGAGCAGGTATCTTATTTCTCACACTGTAGGGAGATAGTATACTTAAGGCTTATAGGATTTCTTTTCCATGTACCAATAAAATCTCTAAATATGAAGTGTTGATCACAAGACTATAGATGACAGTAGAATGGAGGATAAAAGAACTAGAGGTTTATGGAGACTCCCAACTAGTCTTCAGGCAAGTAAATGATGAATATCAAACAAAAAATGATAAGCTAATGCCATATAAAATAATGGTAGATAGTTTCAAGAAATACTTTGTTATCATCACCTTTGAACAAGTTCCTCATATCAACAACAGAGCAATCGACGCTATGGTGAAAATAAATTCACTCCTCGACATTCCACAAAACATTCCAAAATATGAATTCCTCATGGAGCAACTCCTTATACCAACATTGGATATTCTAGAATCAGAACTAGTTTGTGATGTTGTTGGTCCCAACTAACCATGGTACCAAGATATATTTGACTATATCCAACATGGTATCATACCTCCTGACTTAACGAAAAATAAAAAATAAAAATTTTATCCATAAAACACCCTGATTTACCATCTTAGGAGATACCCAATACAAATGATGTCTAGATGGAACATTAATTCGATGTATCAACATGAAATAAGCACAAACCACTTTATAGGAAGTGCATGAAGGTATTTTTGGGTCACACGCTAGTGGACCTAATCTGGTACAAAAATTGCTAAGAATAGGGTATTATTGGCCCTCAATGGAACAAGAATCCATCCATTTCTCAAGAAGATGCCACCAATACCAACAACATAGTGATATTTTTCACACATTAGCACATGAACTAAGACCTATAACAATTCCATGTCATTTCTTGCTGTGGAGATTAGATTTGATAGGTAAGATATCTCCTGCTTCATCCAATGGGCACATGTTCATTATCACTGCAACTGAATACTTCACAAAGTGGATAGAAGCAATTCCATTAACTTACATCATCTAGGAAAACAAATATACAAGTTTATCTTGAATTATCTCGTATGTCGATATGGAATTCCCCAAACCATCACAACGAATAATGAAACCCCATTCAAAAACCAAGATGTCCATGAGCTTTTTTTAAAGCTTTCTATCCAACAATGATTCTCAATGCCGTACTACCCCTAAGGAAATGGATAGGTTGAAGCATCCAATAAAACCATTCGTAAAATACTGAAAAGAAACTATCAATGATGCTAGCCAGGATTGGCATTTATAATTTAACCCATCACTATGGGATTACTAAACTAGTATTCATACACCTACAAGTGCTACAATTTTTTCCTTGGTCTATAGATTTGAAGTAGTCTTACCTATTGAAGTTGAAGTCCCCTCACTATGAGTATCCTTGAAAGGAATGGTCAACAATGAGGAATATCAGGTGTCTAGATTGAATGAGTTGGAACTCTTAGATGAAATATTTTTGAGTGTGTTAAACCATCTCTAGGTTTATCTAAATTGGCTTGAACAAAGCTACAAAAAGAAGATAAAAAACATAAGCTTTCAAGTTGGTGATTTAGTACTAAAAGAGAATCAAAAGATCTAACTAAATTAGGATGGGAAGGGGAAGTTTGAACCAAAATGGTTAGGTCCTTGTATCATTACAACAATCTATGACTCTGGATCTTATCAATTGGCTACTCTTGAAGTTTAGCTGTACTGTTGAATAGAAACCATCTTAAATTTTTTTTATATGTGAACACATTAGAGTATCTCAACAAAGAAGCTAAAAAAAGAAAAGAAATAAAAAAGCAAGAAAAATAGTAAAGAGAAATAAAACATCCTTTTAGTGAAAACCACTTTGTGGCACTTCTAGGATAGGTATTGTAGTGAAAACTTGGAAAATAGGCACTACGTTTGAATAAGACCTACATCTTTATCTAGCAGCACTATTTAAAAGCATCTACCCCATTCATCTCATAATAAAACATGCAAACCAACCATAGCTTGATGACTGATCAAGTGTTGAACCTTGTTGCACCATCAAAATCCATCTCCCATAAAAAAGGAAATCTTGTCTTGAACTGGGAGCAACTTCTTGAAACTGGTAGTGGATTGGATCCTTGTAAATCCCATCATGGTAAAAAAATATCAAAATAGAAAACATCCATAAAGTTAAAAAAAATCAAAACAAAATAAAAAACATCAAAATCCCAAAAACATATTATGCTTTGAGTCAACACCAATCAAACTACATGGTATTTTCATGTATAACGTAGGAAAGGATTATATTTGATCAGCCCCAAGGCCTTAGGTTAGTACCCTTAGGTGTTCATCATGGTCTTTTAACTTAGTCAAAATTTCAAACTTCAAAAACATTCGAAAAACAAAAAACTCCAAAAATAATGTCAATCAATACAATTGAACTACAATGTCTCTACATTCATCATGTAGGAAAGGCCAATCTCTGATCAACCTGCGAGGCACTAGGTCAATCCATTGAGGTCCCCCTATTTTGTTTCTCAATTTCCCAAAACCAACAAAAACAACATCAAATAAAAGATCTTATCTCCAATATCACTTATCCGCAATAAACATTCCATTCACAATAAACAATTGTCACCCTTACCATTTGACAATGTAATCAACAAACAAAATAAACATCAAAATAAAAAAATTCAATGTGAAGATCAAAATGACTAGATAACTATCAGTGAAAACAATGCTTAAGTATAAACTACCATACCTATTTGAAAATAATTATCAACAATCCTAAACATGAGTCTTAACAAATAAAACGTTCCTACAATGGACATCATCAATGGATTTCATCCTGAAACATCAAAACAACTATGGAAAGTGATACTGCAACATTGTTTATCTTTTTATAGTCTTATCATTTTGGTTTATTTTAATACAAAATTCCCAAGATATCTCAAGGATGTCCATAAGGATTTAGAGAGGAAGGAATGGAAGCATTAATTGTCCATTTCTATTTATTCTTGTTAGATGTTTTTCTAATACTACCATGGAGAATACTTGCTTTGTTTTGTGTATGAAAGTTGTTTTAAGACAATTCATGTAGTAGTTGCATGTTAGGTACTTTATACCTCTCTATATAACTGGCCCGAAAGGTTTTGACACAACTCAACCATACACTCTAACAAGATTTTCATATGTCTGGTATGAGAAAGAGTATTATTTGTGTGCCAATTCAAAGTCCATGCAATGGTTACATAGCCACCTTGGTTATTAATACCCTAGTGCATTGTATCTATTTCCTACATAAAAAAGGATTGCTAAAAGATATAAAGCCTCCATGACAGCAAAAGAAAAACTCATCAATAACTAACAAAATCAAATTTCTATCCATCTCTAAATCCTCAAAAAGCTTCTTCTAATAAACAAATCCATTCCACATCACAATATCATTAGTACCACATATATCTTGCATCCAAAAATTTATCAGTACACATCATGACCATAATAAAATGATAAAACATCACACATCATGTATAATCATCCATCACATACATAGGATATCATCATCCAAGTTACATACATAATATCTCATCATCCATCATGTATCAATATCCATCATATATGTAATAAATCATCATTTATATATAAATCATACATTCATCCATATCATATGCATACATCAGAAAAATACAAAAGCATATCATAAGACATCATAAAGCTGAATGAAAACATGGCATACCATATATCATAAAAAGTGAATAATTTCATCATCAAATGTCATGTGTGATAAAACATCAAAGGAGATCAAAATAAATACATTTATATGAGGCCTTAGCTAGGATGATGAATATATATACAAAAATATGTCTACATAAGTCTCTGATACAAAACATATATGAAAGATCATAAACATAATCAGCCTTGCTGGCCGTTTGGTAGTGTATATCTCGACTGATGCTGGCTATGATGCAAAGAGGGGTGTGGACCAACTAGAGGCTACTCAAGCTACTTGACTGACTGACCACTAGAATCTGCACCTATCTAGGTACTTGGCTCTCTAAAACATGGACGCCTCTGAGCTCTGGGAGTAAATTCCTCATGGAGTTTTTGGTATTATGTACATCTCTGTAATAACTGATCCCTCTCGACCTGATACTAAGCAAGGGGAATAGAAGAGGCTATGGATATCTCTACTGTAAGTTTGTGCTACCTCTTGGTAACCAACTCCTATCTCAATGAATCTCTCTCCTGAAGGAGAGTATCCTACTCTTCTATGAATGTATCTCTCTCTTTGATTATGATCAAATCCTATGCCTAAGTGACCTCTCATCATGTAATTTTAGCATCATTCTCTGTTCTAACTACATCTCTATCTACTGTCATCTCCGCTAGTTGAGCTATCATATCCCACTGAGGGGCAGGACCCTGAGGAGCTTGTGGTACTTGTCATTACTACTATTTTTGGACATCATGCTACTGATCCTGCTGAACCTGAACATGCCATAGCTGCTCATGGGAAATATGAAGACACTTCCGATCTTCTCAACACCCAACATAACCTCCTTTACATACACCCAAAATTGGACCTCTTGGAGGCATGGCCAATCTCACAGGTCAATGACGAGCCCACCAATCATCAAACTCATGAATTGTCCCAATATCCACGGGACCGACTACCCAAGCCCATGGAAAATGTCTTAATTCTTTGAATGTTTCCACTATCATGCTTGAATCCTTGTGAGTCCCACAAGTGGACTCCTCTTGTGTAGTGCATCCAAATATTTCCATATAGTCATTGGCAGGATGAGTCCGGTGCTCATCAATATGTCTTAAAACACTCTCTGGTAAATATGTCTCAAGCCAGAGATCTGAGCGAACAATCATAAACCATGTTTTTCTACAGTAGACCAACTAATTGTAATCATTTGGCCATGCCTTACAATCCCTATATGTGTTCCATATAAAATTTTTAACATCATCAAAAAATACCCTCCAGTAGGACAACCTTCCAAGTTGAGTATAATGAAGATAGTCATAGTACTGATAAGCATAAGGATCATGTGCATCCATGTCTCACATACCCTCTGATCGAGTGATGGAAATCCTCTCCTAGGCCCAAAAATGTAGCAAACTAGCTCCAACAGATATACTACTACCAAATCAATGTACGACCTTGTGCATATCTCTATAAAGGTGGGCCAACACGCATTGAACCCAAGTATACACTATGGCCTCCTCCATCATCTACTTGATAACGATTCCCCAACCGATAGGGAACCTCTTAGCCCTCTTATTGGGAATCAAAAGTCTAGTGATAATACCTGCTAACACGGGAACCATAGGATTGACACCATCACAAAGAGAGCCCAAATCAATCTTAGAATCAATAACATGCAAATCCTCCACACTGAGTAATCTCTCCATCACTATGGAACCCCTTTGAACATCATACTCAATAAGCTCACCATGAATACGGATCCTAAGAATCCTCTAGATGTCCTCCAAAGTAATGGTGCACTCCTTAGTAGACAAATGAAATGCAGAGGTCTTAGAATTCCACCTCTCTACCAACACAGTCATCATAGTTTGATGAGCCCTGAGTAACAGAAAGGGAGCTATATAGCATAAACCCATGACATCGAGAAAGTATCTCTATGTATCATCAAAGTCGGTCAAACCATCCATCAACCGAGGATGTCGCTCTCACATAGACAACGACTTAAGGACATCTTGCAACCATTAAATGAACAATGTCAAGACTTTTAGGAACTTCAAACTAGAAATAAACATTGCAAATTAGTTGTTTTGAAGAAAAATAGAACTTTTTCTAGGCAATATCAAGCACTTTTGTCAATAGTGCCCAAATTTTTGGAAATAGTGCACATTTTTAGCAATAGTGCCCAAATTATTCAATAATGCTAATATTTCTCAATAGTGAGCATATTTGGCAATAGCGCGAATACCTGGCGAAAGAATCAAAATTTGGCAATAACACACATTTTCCAAGGAATATCGCTAATATTTTTCAATAGTACTAATAATTTTCAAAAGTGACCTTCCAAAAGGTCAATAACACCATGATCACTGGGCCAATAGCGAAAAACTTGCTAAAAGTTTGCTATTACCTAGAAATGAGTTCAAACATTAATTACAAACATGAAAAAGGCTGAAAGAAAAAATTAAAGGCATACATACTAGAGCCCTTGCACTAGTTGGATGTCAGTATTCTCTAACTGCCTCTAACTTGTATGGAACTCCTAGAACTCGAGGCATCTTGAATTGTTGTTTGTAGAAGAAAATCTCACAAAAATATAGAGGCAAGAAATTTTCAAATCAATGAGTGCAAATGAGGGGTGATTTCAACCTAATTTACCATTTAAACCCCCCTAAACCCTAATTTTTAACCTTGGAAACCCTCCTAGGTCAAAATTAGGAGCTTCTAGGAACATCTAAACTATAAACAAAGGCCCTATAGCCTAATTTTTTTCATCCTCTATGCATCTAAACTATAATGAAACCTTGTTGCAACCTCAACCCTATTGACAATGGTTTTACCTGCAGTAAACATATTGAATAAAATATCCAAAGACAAGACCGCAAAGAGCCTATCCTTCTTGAAAGATATGAAACAAAGACAACCTAAGAGATAATTCTGCATTTACAGAGCAAGGATTGAATTCCATTTAATCCCAAGTCTTCGATAACTAGGCCATGGTTGCACTAGGTTCGCTCTCAGGTAATGATGTGATAATTTCTGTTAATCCTTTTAGGGGTGCAGAGTCCATATGAGCACATACATATACATATACACATTTCTGCATCAGTTCTTTGAACATTTTAAATCCACTTTCCAATTAAGAAGAAAAAGTAAACTTAGAATTTAGGAAAGCAATAACTTTGACATTGAACTTCAAAGATCATCACCAATTTCCTTGCTATCACTTAAGTAAATTTAGCATTAAGCATTCAAAAATTTGATGGAAAATAAAATATTTTCAATAAAACTATTTCCATTCACTTATATTTTTTTTGGAACATTTTCAAAAATATTAAACATCTAATGTAAAGCAAAACATAAAAAAATACTGAAAAATAAAAGTTTCTCTCGGTTATTCTCCATGGATGCCCCAAATAATTAGTCAAAACGGAGCAAACTGCTTTATATTTTACTAGATTGCTTCATAGCTACGTATAAAATGATGCAAGATTTTAAAGAGGGGATTTCATTTATGGACACCAAATAGGTTCTGTATGCACCCCTTAATTGACGCAACATACTGTTTTGTTCAACCGAACTTACAAAACCAGCTACAAAAGATACTTAGATAGGTAGCTTTACATGAAACTCTGATATCAATTAATGTCTACGTGCATACAAAGTTTTACACTAGAATGGTTCAGAAAACAGGAAAAAGGAACAAAACTTAAAAGAAGTTTTTACTCCTCCGACATCCACAAATTCTGAACTTAAAATAAAATTAAGCATCCTCTGGCCTTTTATAGAACACAAGGCTCAGATAGGATAAGACATCTACATGAGAGGGAATCTAAGGGACCAATCTAATCAAGGCATGTGGAATATTGTGACCAATAGGAGAATTGCAATTGAAGTCAATGGAAGTCAACTCCAATTACTCATTGAAGCTCTTCGGGTTCTACTTTTTCATCTGGAATCTTTGCTAGGAAAATAACTTGAATCAAAATTGCACGTAGGAACTCTCCATATATTTAGAATGATGAGTTCGTTATCTTGTTCCTACGCCTTTTGATTTGGATTAGGTTCTTTGTTCTTGGAGATGAGCTTCCTCAAAAGTGGGTACAATCTACCACTAAGTAAGTGAAATACCAGGATCCTGAGTATGCCAATCATTTACACATATCTCTCATCATTTTTCCAAGAACATCTGGCTTGACTGGAATGTAACTCAATCCATGATTCAAATTTTCCTTACCATCCATACTCGAGCTTTGCATCACAATCAATATCTCTTGCAATCACAAAATTCCAAATATTAAATCCCGTTTTAAACAAATATACTACCATATAAATAAAACCATTATTCAAATGTTAGTACAAAATCCATAAAAATTGCTTCTAAAAAAAAATCATAAATCCTTGCATGTATACCGGCTTATTAAGATCAATGTATAAGATTTTAAAAAATTAACATTTCATTTCACATTTCAACCCGGTACCCGGTACCCGGTATTCAACTTTACCCACTTACTTTCCTAGAAATCGATGATATTAGAAATTGGTTATATTAGAAATCAGTTATATTGTAACTCCAACTTACCAGACTCCAACTTATTAGACTCCATCTTACTAGAACAAAGTTATTCACTTGAACTTTACATTTCCTTTTTCCTTTTTTGTGTTCCCGGTACCTGGTACCCGGTGTACGAAACACTTACCATACAAAGTACTTTCTTTCAAACCAAAGATTTCTCTTTTCTTTTCACTTCTGGTGATCTTCCAATTTGTTAGCTCCTGCCATAGAAGTTATATTTCACTTGGGTCCCCAAGCCTTTTCAGTCTTGGGGCATGTTGTGAGACCACACAACAACTTGCAACCAATAAAACCAAATTTAAAATTAAACTTGAAATTAAATCACCAGTTGTAAATTAAAACTTATGCATATTTTAAAACAATAAATTTCTACCTTTACTTAGATCTTGGCATAAAAAATAAAACTCCACTGAAAACATCCGTGTGTGCTCTTAATTAATTCCAGTTTTTGGAACTTAGTAAATAGAATCAATTCATTAACATTGAACTACATAATATAGTAATCCTCCAAAGCCAACCAGGGATAGAGCCTTGCTGCTAGTCAAGTGTCCATAGCCCTGACAAGGTTATCTCTGTAATTCGCCCAAACATAGCTCTACTGCCAGTTAGGCGTCCATAGCCCTGGTAGAATTATTTGGATAGCCTAAAGAGTTGATATCACTTTTTTTTCTAGATATAGCAATGATAACTCATTTTTCAACTTTTGATATTGCAATAATAGCTCATTTATCAACTTGCAAGCATTGAAGCACCGCTATTAGGTTGGGAATTATAGTGGTAGTGAAGGTTACTTTTTGATTTTTCATTCAATGTAAATCCCTTCATTAGTTCGCTACTTCCCAATAACTCATTTAATGATTCCCTGTAAGTGCATGTTTCCAGCTAAAATTTATCAACTATGCCAAATCCTAACTAACTGTAGCCTGCTATATGTTAAAAGATATGCATAAATTAAAATTTAGCAATATAGACAACTTAATCACCAAATTTAACTATAAATTTAGAAACATTAGTTAACACCATTTAGATTAGATTTATGGAAATTTCAAAAACTTTTTCTAATTATCTCAACTTGATGGCACTGCACTGTATTAATGGATCAAAATGCCATGATTACCTTGAAAAACGATCACATTATTTTGCATTAAATTCACATGCCGTGTTCAACACATATTATCTCTCTACTTCTTTAGGTGATGATGTGTAACACCTTGCCAAATTTATTCTCATATATGATCTGCACACTTAACACCTCAATAATCATTACAGATTTTTAAACAACAATTGGAAATGACCCCCTATTAATTTGAAATATCTGACTTGCTTGATTCATAATCTCTGTACTACTCAATTCTAAAGCAATTTCACCAAACATGTGCAAATAATTTATTTGATTTAACTTTTAATTCGGAAGATTATTAACCAGTTGCTACCTTGCACATATGATTTCCAAAAATTTTTAGGCAACTATGTACCTCTACACTGTTCACGATTTTCTATAAATTTGTGCATTTATTCTCAAATTCTCCACACTTTCTTTTCTTTCTTTCTCTTTTTTTTTTTTTTTACATTTTCTGTAATTCGGTTCTGTTCTGTGCTTTTACTTTTGCTTAATAACCTTGGATACTCCCATTTTCTTAAGTTTTTCTCTTAGACAAAATGTTTTCTTGGGAATCATCACACCACAAAGGCTTGAAAAGGTTTTCATTTTTAGGACTTCCAGCTTTACTGTGCCAAATTTATGCTTGGTCCTTGGGGAAAGATATGTTGCATCCAATTGCTACTTCTATTTTTATTTTGAGATAGCTTCTCATTTTTTAGCTTCACTTCTGGACATTGGGTAACCTGTTGAAGATGTTCGCACCACTGCCAACCTAATAGTTAAGCCTGAATTCTTGGAGAATCTAGACACCATTTTAGCTGTTGCACACCCGACCATTGGGATTCCTTCCATGGATGATATTCCTCAGTTCTTGAATAACAGGGAAGTGGTTCCACTTCGGCCTTTTCTTACTGATCTCCATATCCAAGATTTTAAAGTTCATCAGGAACTCGCCTACATAGGGTATTTAGCCTTGATAGAAGAGGTGTCCCAGATCGACTAGATAATTACTACCATCCGCAACTCTGCTCACCTTTTCTTTTGAATCCTCCTTTTGATTTTTCTACAAGGATTTTGGCATCGGATGCATATACATGATATACACATATATATACTTTTTGTGGTTATCTCTTTTTTAAAAGCGCGTTTCACTATTTATGGTTTTATTGTTTCAGTTCAGTTCCACAAATTGTTTTAGTTTCACTCTCATGTTCAAGATACATTTAAGCAGAATTTGTTAATTTGGAAGCCGAGCAAGGAAAACAAAACGAAACAAAAAAAAGAAAAAAGAAAGAAAGAAAAAACCTAAAAAAAACTAAGCTAACGCTATGCTAAACTAACCCTAACTACCCTAACTCTAATATTACGACAAACTAACTTTAACCAAGCAATTTATTTCAATTTATACAGTTATTTCCTTTAAAGTTTTAGTACGCATTACAACAGGTTTATCTTTAAATTCCCTTATCAACATCTTCAAAATCCTACTGTAATAATGAAAAATCTTAAGTTTCTTGTATTTAAACATCATAAATTCGAAGGTGTACTTACCCAAAATCTGGCTTAAATGTATGAAAACGATCTCATCAGAGACCGGTTGCACACATTTCATCTGTTGTGACAATACTGTACCTTCTTCTAGCCCTGGTCCATTTCCATGAACGAATGTGTTCATTTCTTTATTTTCTTCTCTCTTGAAAACCTTCATATCTTTGGTCCTGTTTTCGCTTTGCATTGTGTGAGACCAAGATGTATAACTATTTATATCATTAGTGGAAAGAGAAAAAGTGAAAACTCTATATTTTGTATCTTGTATAAAATTAGGAAAATGTATTTTTATAGCTAATGAATTTTCAGCTTGAAGCATAATACATGCATCTCCTGCTTGATTTTCCCACTTTATCTGGCTGCTTGTGTTTTCCACGTATATAGGGAATGATGATTCATCCATATATTCTCCTCATTTATGATGAAATATCTTTGAATCTTGACATTCTCGCCTATTCCCCTGCAAGATGTTAGGATTTTCTTTAAAATAATCACAATTTCCTAACTATTTCAGTTCATTGGTTAATTTTTTAATATTTCCAGCTCCACTAGGGTAGAATGTTTCTTTTGTGAACAATCCTTTTCTTTTGCAGTTAAAACTTCTTCCGTTAATGAAATTGCTCCACTTATGGCTAAACTTACCCTAGTCAAAAAAATTTCACACTCAATTTCACCGTGATTGGTTGTATCATGAATTCTACACTCGGTGACTCTTCCAAAAGTAAACAAACTCAGAAGATGCAATTTCTGATTGAAGATTTTACAAAGTTTTCCAATTTCCATCATGAAAACTAGCTTGTGTTATGTTTTGTGAGTTTACAAGCTTCTTGCCAAATTAGGAAGGATATTTCGAAACACTAATCCACTTCCAAAAGATAAACCCTAAAAATATCAAATAACTCAGAAAGAAAGACAAAATATATATGTGTATCGACACATGATCACCGGGACTCCAAATGCGACCCTCCTAGCACTAGTTCCTGTTGACAATAGTTTTATTCATATTAAAAAAATCGAATAAAATATCGACATACAAGATTGTGAAGAGCCTATCCTTCTTGAAAGATATGAAACAAAGAAAACCTAAGAGAAAATTCTGCATTTACAGAGCAAAGATTGACTTTCGTTTAATCCCAAGTCTTTGATAACCAGGTCATGGTTGCACTAGGTTCGCTCTCGGGTAATGATGTTATAATTGCTGTTGATCCTTTTAGGGGTGGGGAGTCCATATGAGCACACACATATGCATATACACATTTCTGCATCAGTTCTTTGAACATTTTAAATCCACTTTCCAATTAATAAAAAATAAACTTGAAATTCAGGAAAGTAATAAATTTGACACTGAACTTCAAAGATCATCACCAATTTCCTTGCTATCACTTAAGTAAATTTAGCATTAAGAATTCAACAATTTGATGGAAAATAAAATATTTTCAATAAAACTATTTCCATTCACTTATATATATATATTGGAGCATTTTCAAAAATATTAAACATCTAATCTAAAGAAAAACATAAAAAAATACTAAAAAATAAAAGTTTCTCTCGGTTATTCTCCATGTATGCCCTAGATAATTAATCAAAATAGAACAAACCACTTTATATTTCACCAAATTGCTTCACAACTACATATAAAATGATGCAAGCTTTTAAAGATGGGATTTTGTTTATGGACACCAAATAGGTTCTGTATGCACCCTTAAATGGTGCAACATACAGTCTTGTTCAATCGAACTTACAAAACTAGCTACAAAAGATACTTAGATAGTTAGCTATCCATAAAAATATGATATCAATTAATGTCTATGTGCATACAAAGTTTTACACTGGAATGGTTCAAAAAATAGGAAAAAATAACAAAACTTAAAAGAAGTTTTTGCTCCTCTGACATCCACAAGTTCTGAACTTAAAATAAAATTAAGCATCCTATGGCCTTTTATAGACTAGAATGCTCAGATAGGATAAGAAATCTACATGAGAGGGAATCTAAGGGACCAATCTAATCAAGGCCCATGGAATATTGTGACCAATAGGAGAATTGCAATTGAAGTCAATGGAAGTCAACTCCAATTACTCGTTGAAGCTCTTCGGGTTCTACTTTTTCATTTGGAATCTTTGCCAAGAAAATAACTTAAATCAGAATTGCACATAGGAACTCTCCATATATTCAGAATGATGAGTTTGTTATCTTGTTCCTACGCCTTTTGATTTGGATCAGGTTCTTTGTTCTTGGAGATGAGCTTCCTCAAAAGTGGGTACAATCTACCACTAAGTAAGTGAAATACCGGGATCCCAATTATTCCAATTATTTACATAGTTCTCTCATCATTTTTCCAAGAACATCTAGCCTGACTAGAATGTAACTCGATCCATGATTCAAATTTTCCTGACCGTCCATACTCGAGCTTTGCATCACAATCGATATCTCCTGCAATCACAAAATTCCAAATATTAAATCCCCTTTTAAACAAATATACTACCATATAAATAAAACCATTATTCAAATGTTAGTACAAAATCCATAAAACTTGCTTCAAAAAATAAATAAATCACAAATCCTTGCATGTATACTAGATCACTGGGATCAATTTATAACATTTTAAAAAATTAACATTTCATTTCACATTTCAACTCGGTACCCGGTATTCAGCTTTACCCACTTACTTTCGCAGACATCGATTATATCGGAACTCCAACTTACCAGACTCCATCTTACCGGACCGGAGTCATTCACTTGAACTTTACATTACCTTTTTCCTTTTATGTGTTCTCGGTACCTGGTACCTGGTGTATGAAACACTTACCATATGAAGTACTTTCTTTCAAACCAAAGATTTCTCTTTTCTTTTCACTTTTGGTGATCTTCTAATTTATTAGATCCTGCCATAGAAGTTATATTTCACTTGGGTCCCCAAGCCTTTTCAGTCTTGGGGCATGTTGTGAGACCACACAATAGACCCAAAAACAATGTTTTTCAGCCAACTTCTCAAGGGGGAAACCTAACATTGTATTAATCTTTTCACTGACTGTTGAGGCACAATGGGGCATATAAAGTTTTTCAAATCTTGATCTTAACATTGAATTCTTTGAAACAAAGGGACCAATACTTGTTCTCAAAGAGGGACAAAATGTAGACATGTAAAAATGACCTAACGCTTATCACACATCCTAAATAGTATTTTTTCATCATCAAAATCATTATCATTTAATATCACTATATTTCACATCATTTACATAAAAAACCCTATTTTCCTCTATTAATTGAATAATCTTTAAATTATTTAATTAATTCACCATTTTTATCATTTATCTAACTTTATTCCTCTTGATTAATTAAATAATGCAAGTTATTTAATTATGTCGCTAATATACCCTATTTTCCTAAATCAATTAAATTATTATTACTTAATAGTTTAATGAAACCACTTTCCCCTTTCTAAACCTGAATAATTAAATTAATTATTCAACAGCATTCAACATAGTCAACAAACAAATATAAATTTATTTGTTAAAGTCAAACATGACTTGCACGTTCAACTCAAAAACACTAATTAATTAATTATCTTCACCCCTTTTATGATTGAGAAAA